>SKCR01005450.1:0-25823 GCA_019454045.1 Zanthoxylum bungeanum | reverse complement strand
ATGAGAGTGCAATTTCCTTGTCACATAGTTAATTTGCTACAACAACACAATGATCTGTGCAAATAGTGACGCTATGGGTCATTTTGTCCAACAGTTTCCAACCGACAAGGATGACTACAAGTCGCAATCCGGTACATTTTTTGTTTGAATAACGGAGCAGTGAGCTGGAAATCTTCCAAGCAAGATACTGTTGCCGATTCAACAACAAAGCGGAGTACAATACGATCTCTAGCTGCTCTGAAAGCAGCAAAGGAGGCAGTTTGGATCCGAAAGTTCCTAATCGGATTAGGAGAAGTTCCGTTAGCAGCTGAGCCCGTTCCATTGTATTGTGACAATAACGGGGCTAATAGCACAGGCTAAGAACCAAGTCTCATCAACGGTCCAAGCATGTTCTTCGACGTTACCATCTGATTCGGGAGATTATACATCGTGGCGATGTAAAGGTCGAGAAGATCACATCAGATGACAACATTGCAGATCCGCTGACGAAGGCTGTTCTTCAGCAAGTTTTTTGAACGACACATACATAGTTCGGGTATTAGATGCTTGAGTGACTGGCTATAGGCCAAGTGGGAGATTGTTAGACATTATGTCCCATAGCGTCACTGTTTGTAAATGATATTGTATTATTGTACAAAATTACCTATGTGATAATGAAATTGCCTTTTGCCGTTTTGTAATATTATTTACTTTGATATATAAATGGCGAATCCATATGATTAATACCGGATTGAGATGATATGAGACAGTATCAATCCATAAAGGTTTAATCATTAAATATCCCTAGTCAGAGTATTATCGAGATCAGACATCGATAATGCGGAATAGACTAGTATTGCGCTTGTGCACGTTTTGAGGGCAGAACGGCATAGTTCTCATATATTTAAGTATTGGATACTTATGCAAGTGCGATAGGAGGTTGTGTTTTACCGATGGTACGGAAAACAGCTTCGCTCTGGATAGACCCCGCGGAATCCCATTGGTAGTATGTCTGCGTGTCTATGGAGGCTGCATCAGGGTAGGTGTATATGGTCTTAACCTGAGACTTACATCGCTAGTACTTGCGACAATCGGTAAACTTTGGTTTTGGTGGTTGGGGACCTTAACCGGTTCTGTGTACACCTCTTCTGGGTTTATCGAGAATCGTAGTGTACTGGATGTGATGTCGAGATGGAAGTATCACTTCAGACATATGGAGGTGATGATCACGCAGGACACAGAACTAGTACTCTATAAAAGGTTGCAACCGTCGGGACAATATGACCAGGTCAGGATTGTCCGATTTAAAGAGACTAGTTGATTGATGTCCGATATATGTTTCGTACGGGGCAGACACATTTCCAGCCCCAGGCCTAACATGTGATCGTCCGATACTGGATCGATGTACGCAATACTACGGTATACTACGCTTGATATAGATCTTATATTCCTATAAGAATATTTCTGGAGAATTGGGTAGGCATGGCGCTTTGCTAGAAGCCAACCTTGTCTTGTGAATCGGTAAAAACGTAGTACGAGGTACGTACGTGTTCGGATTATCCGACGACCGTATTTACTGCCAACATATCCGGAGATCTCTTGGGTCGCTTCCCGAAGATTCACCAATGACGTATGATTCAAACTCGATTAATCTTGGATTAATTACGGAGAACTTTATCTTGGATAAAATACTATACATAGATAGAGAACGATTAATTTGGAATTAATCGTAAAATTATTATATTCGATATAATAATCGAAATTCGATTTCGACGTGAAATTAAAATTTGATTTTAATTCGGGCAAACGAGTTAATTTAGAATTAATTCGTTACGACGTAAATAATAATTTCGCTAGGCGCAATTATTTATTTAAATTCGATTTAATTAACGTCGCGACGTAAGTTCGGTATTTCGGAAATATCGAACCCGAACGCGTGAGTGCACGTGGGCCCACCTTCATTTGGAAACGTGTGGGGCCCCATGACACATGTCATATTATGCATTATTTAACTCTAATGCATTGCATGGAGATAGTGTACAATGCACTCAATGGTTTTGCATGGAAATTGAGTGTTTGACACTCTAAGCCATTGCATGATTTGTGTCATAAGTTTATTATTAATTTAATAGATATTATGGCATAAATATAAATTGATTTTTTGTAACAAAAATTATTAAAACTTTTCTCTCTCACATTGCCGAAACTACATGCAGTTTTGGGCTCTCCATTTCTTCAATTTTTGTGGCAAGATTTGAAGATGTTGTGCATTCAAAATCACAACAAAGGCTAGCACCTTCAAGGGATCATACATAGGTGATATGGGAAACTAATCCTTGAGCTTGGAAGGATCAAACTCGACTTGGAGTCCCTCTTTCTTCTTGGCCGAGAGCTTCACTGCACAAGGGAGGAGTTTTCGCATCATCTAAGCATCCATTTTCAAGTATTGTGAGTATGATTCCGCCATACTTCAATTTATTCATTCATGTATTTATATATTTTGCTTGTTCTTGTTGATCTTGGGGCTTGGTTATTATTTCCAAAACTATTGTCTCTTAATAGCCGCACATCTTTGAATAAGATTCCTTCAAAGACTGTTCCTACGACACCGTATCAGATATGGTTCGGTAGGAGACCGAATCTTAATTATATTAAGGTTTGGGGTTGTCCTGCCTATTCAGGGTAACATCAGCAAAGTAAGCTTTCGCCTCGAGGGCAAAAGTTTAGGTTTGTTGGATATCCCTCGAATACGAGGGGATATCTGTTCTATGATACCGAGCATCGAAATGTGTTCGTAGCTCGCTTCACAAAATTTCTAGAAGTAGAATTTTTGTCAGAAGGTGGTGATCATAGACAGGTTGAGCTTGATGAAGTCCAACCTGAAAACAACGAACCAACGGAGGAACCTGAAGTTCAAGAAGATGAAGGACCTTCAACACACACACTCCGTAGGTCGGAAAGGGTATCTAGACCTCCTGAACGCCTGTATTTGATACAAGAAAAGAGTCTGGATGTTCTCTTAGTTGAAGAGACAGATCCTTTCACCTATAGAGAATCGATGTTGGACATCGACTCCGTGAAATGGCAAAGTGCCATGAAATCCGAGATAGACTCAATGCATGAAAATCAAGTTTGGGACTTGATTCCGCTTCCCGAAGGAATTGTTCCTATCGGTTGTAAATGGGTTTACAAGAGGAAGCGCGGGCCTGACGGTAAGGTTGAAACTTACAAGGCCCGACTGGTAGCAAAAGGTTACACGCAGCGACCTGGCGTCGACTACGATGAAACTTTTTCGCCAGTAGCAATGCTTAAGTCTATCCGGATTTTTCTTTCTATAGCTGCGTATCATGACTACGAGATTTGGCAAATGGATGTCAAAACGGCTTTTCTAAATGGATTTCTTGATGAAGAAATCTATATGGAACAGCCGGAAGGTTTCACGTCCAGCGAAACCTCGGGTATGGTATGTAAGCTTAAGAAGTCCATTTATGGACTTAAACAAGCTTCACGAAGTTGGAATCTTCGATTCGATGAGATTATTAGATCGTCTGGTTTTCTCAAGAATTCGGAAGAATCCTGTGTGTATCAGAAGGCCAGTGGGAGCATGGTCGTATTTTTAGTCCTGTATGTTGATGACATCCTAATCATTGGGAATGATTTAGGTATGTTGCAAAGCGTCAAGGCGTACCTCTGTAAGAATTTCTCCATGAAGGACCTGGGAGAAGCTTCCTATGTTTTAGGGATAAAAATCTATCGAGATAGACAAAGGAGGCTGATTGGGTTATCCCAATCAACGTACATAGATAAGATCTTGGAACGGTATAGTTTTGGTAACTGTAAGACAGCAAACATACCGTTCAGACATGGGATTCATCTTTCTAAGAAGATGTGTCCACAAACAGAAGATGAGAAGGTTAGAATGTCTAACCAACCTTATGCTTCGTGTTTGGGTAGCATAATGTATGCCATGTTATGTACGAGGCCTGATATTAGTTTCGCTGTTAGCGTAACTAGCAGATATCAGTCCAATCCAGGTAATGACCATTGGATGGCAATTAAACATATCCTAAAGTATCTTAAAGGTACTAAGGATAAGTTATAATATATGGAGGAAACGAACTGCAGGTTAACGGGTATACAGACTCCGATTTTCAATCGGATCCCGATGATAGAAAGTCTACATCTGGATTTGTCTTTACCCTTAACGGAGGTGCAGTATGTTGGAAGAGTTCCAAACAGGGATCTACAGCTGATTCCACCACTGAGGCGGAATATATTGCAGCTTCTGAAGCCGCAAAAGAGGCTGTGTGGAAAAGAACTTTATCATAGAATTGGGAGTTGTCCCAAGTATCGAGAATGCGATTCCGTTATACTGTGATAATACTGGAGCCATTGCGCAAGCAAAGGAACCGAGGGCGCATTAGAAGTCGAAGCATGTGGAACGCAAGTACCACATCATTCGAGAGATCGTGTCGCGAGGGGATATTGTCGTGTGCAAGGTACCGAGTGAAGACAATGTAGCAGACCCGCTGACGAAGGCCATACCTCCGAAGTTATTTGATAAACACGTGGAGTCGATGGGTATTAGATACAATCGATATTGGCACTAGAGCAAGTGGGAGATTTTGTAGGGGTTGGTGCTCAGAGCGCCAATTCCCGGTTGTATTTTGTTAAATACTTCTGTAAAACATTATTATTAGTAATAATATATGCAGTTTCTATAATATAATCTATTCTTTTATATGGTAAAGACGTAATGACCTTAGAATGATTAGTCATGGTACAGTTGCAAAAGCGTCGCAACGGACATTGAGTCGTATCATGACGTTGTCATTCTCAGACAGTTCCTAGTCAAGGTTTACACTACTGGTTAGTATAGTAAACCCGTTGAACCGGTACATGTCGTATACTGGAATATATGATTCCAATGGTTTCTCAATGAACCATTAGTCTTGGAGACTAGTATAGACGTGTGGGTGTTTATAGCGGATAAACACTGAACGACTCACCGAAGATTCTTAATGGATGGTACACCAGCGTCAATAAGAATCTTCTTGGGTAGAGTAGCACTTGTGATTCTTAGACTTGAGATGCCATTGTTGGCACATGAGACATCTTATACACTTAGATGGCAGTCACGTCACCGATCTATTTAGATCAGACCTCCGCCTGTTCGTTGGGTGTAGATAGATCCTCAGGGTGTCCTATGTGTATCAAGATATGATCCGTCAGTTCTGTGTACCAGAGCATAGGTAGTCCATATGATTAGCAATCAGATAAAACCATGGGCCCGTGGTAAATTTAGAAGTTAGTTCTAAACATTCTTTTTGAGATTGCTAATAGAATAGTCGACTGGATAGTCCCGATAGAGATTTGACGTTTACATCTATATCTCTGGGATTTATCCGGATACCTGTGACGGAGGAATTATACATTTGCCATGACCTCGACCTGTATGGTTTAGCGAGATTTCCGTGATCGTCATAATCTACGGGTGGATAGATTATGGACATGAAATTTGATTTCGTGACGGATGTACCTGAACCTAGAGAGTCTCAATAATGAAACATACTCGTTGAGCACTAGAGCAACATAAATAAATAATATTGATTATTTATAAAGTCGTTTAATGGTTAAACGCAAGATACATGTTAAAGAGACTAGATAGTCATTTCCTTAATTATTGTGTATTTACATTTAATACTTGATTATTTAAATACACATTAATTAATAGTCAAAATGAGTTATTTGACTTATTTCCTAAATGAATATATGTTTTTAATATTTAATGTAAATATTGTACATATATTTAATATATTTGTATTTGATTAATTAATTAATTATTTAATTGTTAAATGATTAAATTAATTAAATATAAATATCTTATGTTAGGATAATTAAAGTAAATGACATTAGTTGCATTTTTTGACCAAGATAAATATCTAATAAAGTAGTTTATAAGATATTTGTGCAAGTTGACATTATGATAATTGAAATGAAAATGAAATTACAATTTCTTGAATTTGGCTTAAAATTTCGGCCAAGGTGTAATTGTTTCACATATAAATTGTTTTTCATTTTTCATTTCACTAAACCTAATACACTTTATACAAACAAACTCCAATGAAGAAACTTTGAAAGCTTGAGAGAAGAAAGACTTATCAAGAAAAAGCTTGGAATTTAGTAAGTTTTTTAACTTACTATTAGAGAGGAATATTTTCCTTAGGTTCTAGGCTTCAACATATGTTGTTCTTAGATAATTTCTTTCTTTATTTCTTTGTGTTTTTTGTTGATGGAAGTTTGAATGAAGTGTTGAGCATGTATGGTGAAGAAAGAATGTAACTAGTATAGTTATATGTATTCTTTTAAGGTTTATGAAACCATGTTGCTAATCTAGAGTTGTTGACCCACTCTTAAATGACCTAGATTTGATCTTGAGTTGTTTCATTGTGTTGAGACTTGAATTGGATGGAAGAATGATGATTGAAGTAATTGATTTAATGTATTTGGTCTAATTTGTCCAATTTGAGGAAATTGAAAAATTAGGGTTTTTAACTAATTCCAAATTTGGGGGTTTTCATATATGTTGAGCATTTGGGTGTGTATATGATGCATGCAAAGTTTCATGTTGATTGGATTTCATTTAGATGAGTTTTGAGACATGAAATGCAAAATGCACAAATTGGGCACTAATGAGTGCTCTCGGCTTTGTGAACAAAAATTGGGGATTTTGGTTGCTTTGGTGTTTTGATGTTTTGAACATCATAAGTTCATCTTAGAAATGATTTAGAATCATTCAAAAAATTGATTGATCAATTTCGGACTAAAACGGACAAAAATACAAAGCAAGGGTATTTCGGTAAATTCACTTAAAATTGTTTTATTGAATTTATTTTCATAATTTGATTATTGGAATATTAAATAAATATGTTTATTTAATTTATCCGAGAAAAATTTTTGAAATCTGAAAATCGGATTTTCACCGCTTTCGCTGCGTTACCGGACTCACCCCCTAAATAACCCCTTGAGCTCGCCCTTTGATCACTTTGGAGGTGAGATACTCAATGTCAAACTCTGTCAGCAATACCAACCATCTGCCCAATTTTCCCACAAGTGAAGGCACCGAATGAAGATACTTCAGAGGATTTTCCTTTGCCACTACCTGGATCTTGTATGACTGGAAATAATGCCGTAATTTTCTGGAAGCCCATACCACTGCAAGACAGATATTCTCAACTTCCTGATATCGAGCCTCATACGGGAGCATCTTCTTACTCAGATAATAGACTGCATGTTCTACCCCTGTATCATCAGCATGTACAATCATTTCCCCCAGTGCTTCTGATTCTATATCCAATTACAATACCAAAGGTTTGCCCAGTCTCGGAGGTTTCAATACAAGAGGCTTTACCAAGTACTCTCTGATTTTGTCGAGGGCTGTCTGACACTGTTCATTCCATCTCACTGGCTGATCTTTTCTCAACAGTTTGAAGATAGGCTCACATACTGATGTCAACTTGGCGATGAACCGACTGATGTACTGAATTTTCCCCAAGAATGCTCTGACTTCTTTTTCTGTCTTCGGTGCAGGCATTTCTGTGATTGCATTGATCTTTTCGGAGTCTACCTCTATTCCGCCCATTCCCACTGTATGACCAAGCAATTTCCCTGATGTCACCCCAAACACAAATTTATTGGGATTAAGCCGCAGGTTGTATCTGTCAACTCTCTCAAGGAACCTTTCCAGTGCTTCAATATGCCCAACTCTTGTCTTTGATTTCACCATCATGTCATCCACATACAACTCAATCTCTTTATGCATCAAGTCATGGAAAAGTGTAGTGGCCATCCGTTGATAAGTAGCTCCTGCATTCTTGAGCCCAAATGGCATTACCTTGTAACAATAAGTACCCCACTTAGTAACAAATGCAGTCTTGTGTTTTTCTTCCTCAGCCATGCGAACATGATTGTAACCTGAAAATCCATCTGCAAATGAATACATAGCAGATAAAGCCGCACTATCAACCAGAACATCTATATGCGGCAGAGGAAAATCATCTTTCGGACAAGCCTTGTTGAGATCTCAGTAGTCTACACACATTCTGACATTCCCATCTTTCTTTGGCACCGGTACTATATTATCCAACCACTCAGGATACTTTACTACTTCCAGGAACCCCACATCTATATGTTTCTTAACTTCCTCTCTGACTTTCTCAGCCGATTCTGGTCTCATCCGTCAGAGTTTCTGTTTTACTGGCCTCATATTCGGATAAGTTGGTATTGTGTGTTGGGCAATGTTTCTGTCAACCCCAGGCATGTCCTCATAGGACCAAGCAAACACTTTGGCATATCTGACCAACACTTCTTCTAGTTTCTCCCTCTCTTCAGAGGTAACTTCACTTGCAATCAGAATTTCTTTGGGGTTCTCAAGCGTACCCAAGTTAAATGCAGTAGTTCTGGCCGAACTGATATCAAATATGCTTGATTCGTGCAGAGTAAATGGAAATGACTCAGGCAAGTAAGCAAAAGAAATGTCTTTATTATTGGATAATACGGAAGTACATTCAAACAAATTAGGAAGGTAAATGTCTTCATCATCTATAGACACTTCTTCCTCTACAATCAGGTCTTCCTCAGGCTTTTCGTCATCTCCCAGAGTCAGGCTCTCCAACTTCATTAGTTCTTCATCCCAATTCTCTTCTTATTTCTTCACAATTTCTTCAACTATCAGCTTCTTACCCAACATATCCTGGAAGATCTCAAACCCAGGTACCACAATTCCATTAACTTCCACAGGTTCAGGCTCCCCTTGATATCCTGAAGCTTTCACAAAACACTCCATCAGTTTCAGGCCCTTTTTCTTGACCTTCGGTTTTTCTTCATCAGATTTGTACCCCAAACCTTTCCGAGTAGTCTATCCTCTGAAATCTGGCAGTCTTGAACCTTCAGCCGGTTCAAACTTCATTTTTTCATGATCCTAGCCACCCTAGGATCCACACATTCCTCAAAAGTAGCTGACATCTGAAACCTCGTGAAAGGTTGTATCTCCAAGGCAGCCACAGCATTATCTACCTCAGCCCGGATAGTAACAAATTCTCCCTCATACGGGAACTTGATCATCTGATGTAAAGTGGAAGGCACGCCCCCAAGTTTGTGAAACCAAGGCCTTCCCAACAACAAGGCAAAATTGGCTGGGATGTCCCGCACTGTAAACTCAACTTCATCTTCAATAGGGCCTACCTTGACCATAGCCACAAAAGTACCATCAACTCCCCTTTTATCGTCATCATAAGCCTTAATAGTCATGCTGGAGGGGTCCAATTCTGTTGCTTTTATACCCAATCTCGCCAGAATTTTCAGCGGGCACACATTGATGGACAAACCGTCATCCACCATCATACATGAAGTTCTCCTGCCCCTCACCTCAGCCCTGATAAATAGAGGCCTATTATGATTTCTTCCCTCTGCTGGGAGTTCATTCCCAGAAAAAGATATATGCCAAGCTTCTTTCTGAACTGACCTAACAAACATTGCAGTGTCGGCGTCCTCCGGTTCCATAATCTTGCTCAAGGCCTCGACCATGGCCTGCCTATCTCAAGATGCACATAACAGTTCCCAGATACTCACTTGTGCTCTAGTCTTCCTCAATTGCCTCAGCATTATATCCCCCTCAGTATTTTCTGCAGTCTCACCACTTCTCTACCATCTGTCAAAACTTCCTTACCCTTCTCTACCATATCATTGTAAAAATGACCACTGCGCGTCATTCCCTTACTTCTTCCTCATCACTGCTAGAGAAATCAAGCAAAAAGTTTTCCCTGCTCAGTCCCATCTTCACTAGTACTATCCCAGATTCCCAGGCAAAAGGCTTGAGGGTGAAAGGATTTTAGGACAAGGTCTTCTAGGAGGCCAGAATTGATCATATAGGCTAGTGGTGGTACGACACGGTAGTTGGGTAATGGGTTTCTGTGTGTGTCAGGCTGTTCTGTTTCTAGTCAAGTATTTTCTTGGAGTTTATCAGGTCTTGGATTTCATGGCGGAGTCGGGAGCAATTGTCAGTGTCATGGCCCTTTTGTTGGTCAAAGTGACAGTAAAGGCTTAGGTTATAATGTGATGGTGGGGGTTGGGTAATGGTTTGGCTTCCAAGGGTTTTAAGAGCCCTTGCCTTTTCAATTTCTCTAGCACATTTGACAGGGGTCTTCCCAAGTTGGAAAATCTCCGATTCCGGATAGCAGCAATCTCAGTAGAAACAGGCTTTGTTCCAGATGTTCCCCCAATGGGCCTGCTGTTCAGACTATAGAATTTTCTATTCAGCCTCTTCTTCCTCAATATCCATGACAGTTTCCCTCA
The DNA here is from genome assembly GCA_019454045.1 of Zanthoxylum bungeanum. Taxonomy (NCBI): domain Eukaryota; kingdom Viridiplantae; phylum Streptophyta; class Magnoliopsida; order Sapindales; family Rutaceae; genus Zanthoxylum; species Zanthoxylum bungeanum. The sequence goes on along the minus strand of SKCR01005450.1, from coordinate 15,491 downwards.
ACTGCCGAATGTCTATAATCATGGAGGTCATTCTCCTCAACTTGCTGTAAATGGAGGGCTTAGTGCCCTTGATAATCATTTTAATCTGGTCATTCTCCGAGGGCCTAGTATGTATTTTCAACAACTGACCTCTCCATCGGTCTACATACTCTTTAAAACTCTCCTCCGATTTTTGCTTACCATTCTCCAGATCGCTGAGTGACAGATCGATCTCTAGGACAGTGACATACTGCTTCAGGAAGGCGTCAGCCAACTCCCTCCAATCTTCCTTCACTTTCTTCTCCAAACTGTGGTACCACACAATGGGATCTCCCTCGAGCGACATTCCAAACATCTTCTGCATTTGGCGCTGAGACAGGCCAACTGAACTCATGACTGATACAAACTGTCGGAGATGCACCCTTGGATCCCCATTCCCGTTAAACTTAGCCATATCAGGCATCTTGAACTGTGCCGGCAACTGTTCCTCGAAAGTCAGTGTGTCATAATCCAGCAAATCTTCATTCTTACCCCTCATCTTGCGGGTAACTGACTCAACCTGATCCTGAAGTTTCTGTAACTCTGCCTGAGACCCAGATACTCTGCCTACTGCATACTTTTCCATATCATCATCAAAAGTGGGGATATCATCCCCCAATCTGTTCGGAGGTTCCTCTTGCCTCACATTCTCAGAATTTCCCCCAGCACGGGGCACAGCCACAGCAGTAGTCAAGGCTTGCAACTATTCTGTAATCTTGGCGAGACCGTTCTCTAACTGATCCATATGGGATACCTCAAAACCGGATTCACTCATGACTGTTACTGTTCTTTTAATGAGCCTTGTTCCTTCTATAACCCAAATGGTATCTATGATGTCTTTTTGAGACATTGATGGTGTTAACATGATATATGTATGTATGAGGTGCACATGCATGCATGTAACATATATAACATACTAAATAATTAAAATTTTCAAACAAATCGGCCCGTTATCATTTTAGAAGCTTTTGGGCTAACTGTCATAGGAGTGAACTCGTCCCAGTTTAAATGGCCCAACAAGTTCACATCTCATGGCAATGAGCCCCAAATAAATCCAAATGGTATGTTCCGAACACAAGCACGAAGTGGCCCATCAATCACTTAGAAGCCTTTGTCCCAATCGTCATGAAATACGTTCTTGTCCCAGTTTAAATGGCCCAACAAGCCCATATCCCATTACAAATGGTCCAAATGGATCCAAACGATGATGTTCCCAAACACAAGCATAAAAGAAAGATAATGCAAACATAAAACAATGATTTCTACAGAATGGCCCATCAACATTTAAGAAGCTTTGGGCCTAATGGTCATAAGGTACGAACTCGCCCCAGTTTAAATGGCCCAGCAAGTTCGCATTTCTGACAATAGTCCAACTGCATCCAAATGAGGATGGTCCACGAGCACATATTCAAGGAAATAATTGTTACTTTAACCATACAAACACCGGTCTATGGGTGGGTTCGCAAGAGTGTAGACAAAGGCTCTCACCGGCGAAGGATGGCCCACAACTAGGTCTCCCCAATCAAGGGTTCGAGCAACCAAGTGAGCGCACCCTTTTTTATACACTAAGGTACGTGCCAATGAGCTATGGTGTGTGACTGACTGTCAAATGGATTTCCTGTTGTAGATTCCCCAGAGGGAGGGTGGAGTGAGGCTCTCTTAAGTACCCTAGCCTCTTAGGCTCTTATCGCTTGGTGACAGGAATAAACAACGAGTCCTCCAAATTAGTCCATCACAATAGGCTACGAGTAGATGGCCATATAGGTGCCTTCACAGATTTTCCTTCTAGGAAGGTAGTGAATGAAGAAAGACACCAAACCATTACCTAGCATCAAAATGCCCTTGATTAAACCCACATTTTATCCACTCTAGACACGGTCAATTAGAACATAAATCCAAACATTACAAGATAATATTTCGGGGCCGATTCTCTATCCCCAGTGGAGTCGCTAGACTGTGGGACACAGAAACTGGACGACGCATGCTGTCCCGGGCTCGCAGCCCGGGTGGGAGTACGGAGTAGCCCACGGGGGACTAAATCGGAGAATAATGGAGTCGCCACCCGGTGTGAACCGAGAAAATGAGATTTAAGGCCGCACTCAACCCTCGCAATGGAAGACCTCAAACCGTTGGGTTCGGAATGGTCCCTTACTTATGTCACTTGTAATGAAAGGATTTATATAATAATTTAATCAAGTCTAATTAACACTTATTTCCAAGAGTATCATGCTTCTAAATTCACATGTACAAGATAAAACTTACACCTAAATTTACATATATTTCACATCTAAGATTGCATGCTTGAAAGTACATCAAAGTAGCAACTAACATACAACTTCATTGGCATATTATATTCACGATAAACACAAGCACACACACTAACCACACAAGCACACATGTCAGCACTTTTCCAAGTGGTACGTGGAATTGTATCCCAAGTACGACGCACTACCGTCCACCGAAATCAGCTACGGATTTATGTCTGGGTTTCCATCCGATATACCACAAGAAATAATATGAAATGCTTTCATGACATGGATATATGAATTGTAATATGATACGTTGAGCCAAGACGAAGGTAAATGATGCAACCAATGGGATATAAACATGCTTTCACTATGATGCGTACAAAGATAAGAATGACTTATGGGATTTCATAAATAATGCACGAATGGTATAGTTGGCTTTATGTGAGAGTTGTGAGTTTGTGCTTGCGTGCCAGGTGGCTTTATGGCGTGAGGAGTTGTGCTTGTGGAAGTGGCTTAATGGTAAGCGAATTGCGTGACTTCTTTGTGTTGAGTGTGTGGGGACATGCTGTTTGTATTTCAGGGTGTGAAGGCTATGATGGAATTAGCGATAGTAGTGGATGAGCGTATTAGGTTATGTGTACTGGTCTGTATATGTGGTGTTTCTATAATATGTCCCAAACAAAGATTAAGCATGTGAAATACTATAAAGATATATATATATAAACATGAAGTATGGCGGAATCATACTTACAAATTTGTGATGAAGAAGATGATCAAATGGTAGAAGCTCCAAGTTGTGGAAGATTCGGCCAAGAGGAAGAAGAAGACTTGAAGCTCCAAGATTTTGTATTCCAAGCTCTTTGATGGTTTCCCTATCACCTCTTTTGATCCCTTGCTTTGCTAGCAAAAATGGAGAAATAGAAGATCAAATCTTCCTTACCCTTGTCAATGGAGTTCTCGGCAATTTGAGAGAGAAGAGAGATTTTGTGTAAAGTCTTAATTGATTTTGTTTTACAAAAATCAATTTATATTTATGTTATAATTTATTAATTAATAATAAATCTATGACATAAACCATGCAATGGCTTAGAGTGTCAAACACTCAAACTCCATGCAAAACCTTTGAGTGTAATGCACACTATCACCATGCAATGCCTTAGAGTGTATTGTACACTATTAACATGCAATGCCTTATAATAAAATAATGCATATAATGACAAGTGTCATGTGGGCCCCACACGTTTCCAAATGAAAGTGGGCCCACGTCCACTCACGCGTTCGGGTTCGATATTTCCGAAATACCGAACTTACGTCGCGACGTTAATTCAATCGAATTTAAATAAATAACCGCGCCTAGCGAAATTATTATTTACGTCGCTAACGAATTATTTCTAAATTAACTCGTATGCCCGAATTAAAATCTAATTTTAATTTCGCGTCGAAATCGAATTTCATTATTATATCGAATATAATAATCTTACTGATTAATTCCAAATTAATCGTTCTCTCTCTATAAATAAGGCACTTTATCCAAGATAAAGTTTCTCCGTAATTAATCCAAGATTAATTAAATTCGAATCAAATATCATAGGTGAATCTTCGGGAAGCGACCCAAGAGACCCGGATATTTTGGCAGTAAATACGGTCGTCGGATAATCCGAACACGTACGTACCTCGTACTACGTCTTTACCGATTCACAAGACAAGGTTGGCTTCTAGCAAAGCGCCATGCCTACCCAATTCTCCAGAAATATTCTTATAGGAATATAAGATCTATATCAAGCGTAGTATACCGTAGTATTGCGTACATCGATCCAGTATCGGATGATCACATGCTAGGCCTAGGGCTGGAGATGTGTCTGCCCCGTACGAAACATATATCGGACATCAAGCAACTAGTCTCTTTAAATCGGACAATCCTGACCTGGTCATATTGTCCCGACGGTTGCAACCTTTTATAGAGTACTAGTTCTGTGCCCTGCGTGATCATCACCTCCATATGTCTGAAGCGATACTTCCATCTTGACATCACATCCAGTACACTACGCTTCTCGATAAACCCAGAAGAAGAGGTGTACACAGAACCGGTTAAGGTCCCCAACCACCAAAACCAAAGTTTACCGATTGTCGCAAGTACTAGCGATGTAAGTCTCAGGTTAAGACCATATACACCTACCCTGATGCGGCCTCCCATAGACACATAGACATACTACCAATGGGATTCCGCGGGGTCTATCCAGAGCGAAGCTGTTTTCCGTACCATCGGTAAAACACAACCTCCTATCGCACTTGCATAAGTATCCAATACTTAAATATATGAGAACTATGCGTTGTGCCCTCACAACGTGCACAAGCGCAATACTAGCCTATTCCGCATTATCGATGTCCAGTCTCGATAATACTACGGCTAGGGATATTTAATGATTAAACCTTTATGGATGATACTGTCTCATATCATCTCAATCCAGTACTAATCATATGGACTTTCGCCATTTATATATCAAAGTAAATAAAATTACAAAACGGCAAAAGGCAATTTCATTATCACATAGTTAATTTTGTACAATAATACAATATCATTTACAAACAGTGACGCTATGGGACATAATGTCTAACAATCTCCCACTTGGCCTATAGCCAGTCACTCAAGCATCTAATACCCGAACTATGTATGTGTCGTTCAAAAATGCTGAATGAAACCTTCGTCAGCGGGTCTGCAATGTTATCATCTGATGTGACCTTCTCGACTTTTACATCGCCACGATGTATAATCTCCCGAATCAGATGGTAACGTCGAAGAACATGCTTGGACCGTTGATGAGACCTTGGTTCCTTAGCCTGCGCTATAGCCCCGTTATTGTCACAATACAATGGAACGGGCTCTGCTGCTAACGGAACTACTCCTAATCCGATTAGGAACTTTCGGATCCAAACTGCCTCCTTTGCTGCTTCAGATGCAGCGATGTACTCCGCTTCTGTTGTTGAATCGGCAACAGTATCTTGCTTGGAAGATTTCCAGCTCACTGCTCCGTTATTCAAACAAAAAATGTACCCGGATTGTGACCTATAGTCATCCTTGTCGGTTTGGAAACTTGCATCGGTATACCCAGATACCGCAAGTTCTCCACCTCCATAAATTAAGAAAGCATCCTTAGTTCGTTTAAGATATTTAAGGATATTCTTAACTGCTATCCAGTGACCTTCACCTGGATCGGCCTGATAGCGACTACACATGCTCAAAGCATATGAGACATCAGGTCGTGTACATATCATGGCATACATGATCGATCCGACTGCCGAGGCGAACGGTATCCGACTCATGTTGTCTCTCTCTTCCTGAGTCTTAGGACACATGTCCTTAGACAGAGAGGTACCACGTATCATTGGAACCAATCCCCTCTTGGATTGTTCCATGTTGAATCGTTTCAACACTTTATCAATGTATGTACTCTGGGAGAGTCCAAGCAGCTTTCTAGATCTATCCCGGTAGATCTTTATTCCAAGAATAAAGGCTGCTTCTCCCAGATCTTTCATGGAGAATTTTAATGAAAGCCAAGCTTTCACCGACGTTAGCATGGGAATGTCATTGCCTATCAGCAATACGTCGTCGACATAAAGGACGATAAAAGTAAGTGCTCTCCCACTAACCTTCTTGTATACACAAGGGTCATCTGCGTTTTGCACGAAATCATATTCTTTTATGATCTCATCAAAACGTTGATTCCATGACCGTGATGCTTGCTTCAATCCATAAATGGATCGATTTAACTTACAAACCTTGTTTGCAAGTCTTGGCACGATAAAACCGTCAGGCTGTTGCATATAAACATCCTCCAAAAGGTTTCCGTTAAGGAAAGCGGTTTTAACGTCCATCTGCCATATCTCGAAGTCGAAATATGCAGCTATTGCAAGCATTATCCGAATGGATTTAATCATGGCAACGGGTGAGAAGGTCTCGTCATAATCAATACCGTATTGTTGACGATACCCCTTCGCTACAAGCCTAGCTTTGTACGTTTGTACGTTGCCATCCATGTCGGTCTTCTTCTTGAAGATCCATCTGCATCCAATAGGCTTTACGCCTTCTGGTGCATCAACCAGTGTCCAAACTTGGTTGGCGTACATGGAATCCATCTCGGACTTCATGGCTTCTTGCCATAAAGCGGAATCGATATTTCGTATCGCTTCCTCATACGTAGCCGGTCATTATCCTCAATCAGATTATATCTACATGAGGTGAGATCAGGAACCATACCTCTCAGGTACTGTTCTGACTCTCTCCGACCTACGCGGTCCTTGTGTATGTGAAGTTTGTGGTACAGACTCATCCTGGACGGTCTGTTCTTGTTCCGTCGTTGATTCATTGCCAGGAACAGTATCACTACGATCTTCATCGAGTTCTATTTTCCTCCCACTTACCACTGCATTTATAAAATCCTTCTCAAGGAAAAATGCTTGTAGAGCAACAAATACTTTGTTCTCTTGTGGGTGATAGAAGTAATATCCTTTGGTTTCCCTAGGATATCCTACAAAAAGGCATTTATCAGTTTTGGGTTCAAGTTTGGTACTTTCCAAACGTTTAACATGTGCCCAGCATCCCCAAATCTTCAGGAAAGAGAAACCTGGTTTCCTTCCTGTCCATATCTCATATGGAGTCTGTTCAACAGACTTCGACGGTACTTTATTCAAAATAAGTATAGCACTGTTTAATGCGTATCCCCAGAAGGATATTGGTAGCTCAGTGCGACTCATCATTGACCTTACCATGTCCAACAAGGTGCGGTTTCTCCGTTCGGACACACCGTTTAATTGCGGTGTTCCAGGAGGAGTCCACTGTGAAAGAATACCATATTCTTTCAAGTAATCTTGAAACTCATAACTTAAGTATTCGCCACCACGGTCTGACCGTAATGTCTTAATACTCTTCCCTGTTTGTTTCTCCACTTCGTGTCGAAACTCTTTGAATTTCTCAAAAGTTTCCGACTTGTGTCTCATAAGATACACATAACCGTAACGAGATGCATCATCTGTAAAGGTTACGAAGTAGTGAAATCCACCTCTAGCCTGGCTAGACATGGGCCCGCATACGTCAGTATGAACGAGAGCTAACAGTTCTGTGGTACGTTCACCTTTACCGCTAAAAGGTGATTTAGGCATTTTGCCTAAAAGACAAGATTCGCAGACGTCATATGAATTGAGATCAAATTCGTCCAAGTACCCACTCTTCGAAAGTGTGGATATGCGAGTCTTGTTAATGTGTCCTAGACGACGACAATGCCACATATAAGCTTCATCTTTTAGATTACTCCTTTTGAGCCTTTTGTTTGTCATTTTAGGAGATTCATTTATATTCAAAATATAAAGACCGTTATTTGCAACAGCTATGCAAATTTCTGCATCATTTTTATATAAATAACACCCAGTGTTTCTAAATACAAAAGTGTAACCCTGCTGGGTTAACAAGGATACAGATATAATATTCCTAGTTAAACTAGGTACAAAATAACAGTTTAAAAGTTTAAGTACATGCCCTGAGGGCAGTTCTAAAACAAAAGTCCCTACGGCCAAAACAGCAAATGGTGTTCCGTTTCCGACCCGTAGATCCATCTCCCCTGACGCCAGCATCCTGCTATCATGCAGATCCTGCACATCAGTACAAATATGAGCACCACAACCAGAATCAAAAATCCAATTTTTAAAACTAGAAGTATTCATATTTATCTCAATAACAAATATACCAGAGGCGGTAGCCTTGCCACCCTTGCTATCCTCCTTCTGCACAATGCTTATTTGGCAGTCACGTTTCCAGTGACCCCTCTTGCCGCAGTTAAGGCAGATGTCGCGAGATTTGTCCTTTGGCTTCCTAGAAGCCACTGTCAACTTGCCTTTGCCCTTCTTTTTGAACTTTCTTCCTCGCACCTCCAATTGCCATGGGCCTAGCCTTTGGCGCATGAGAGGTCGATGCATAATGCGCCTCGCGCTTGCTCCCCTTTAGGAGTTCCCTTTCGGACTCCTTCAGCACGGACAACAACTCTCCGAGAGTGTCGTCAGTATCCATCAACTTATAGTTGACGATGATTTGTTTCCAAGTATCGGGCAGCGATTGTAATATCATATCAATCGTCAGCTCTGCCTCCAAGACAATGCCCATATTGGCTAACTCATCTATGTCAGCGATCATTTGAGTCCCGTGGGCCTCAACTGATGCGCCATCTGTCACGGGAGCGGAAGAGTTTCCTTACTAGCTCGTACCTCTTCATCCGCTTGTTAGTGCGGTGAAGATCACGCAATCTTGCCATCATGTTATAGGGATCCAAGTCCCTGTTTGGCGTCTGAAATGCTGGGTCATTGCAGCTAGCATAACTGACTGAGCTTGGTCACAATCGTCACTATGAGTCTTCCATAACTCTAGCTCCAGTGGCTCAGTGGGTTTAGGCGGGAGAGGCCTCTGAATAGTATACAGTACCCTCTCAGCCCCAAGCACTATCTTGAGGTTCATTTCCCAGTCGGCAAAGTTTGTCCCTTTGAAGACATTATCGCCCATGATTATGTCGCGGATATTACCTTTGCCAGTCATCTTGACAACTATAGTCCAACTATAAAGTCAACGATGTTATGGGTACAGTCAAACTGTTACAAGTAAAATAACAATATATTAGTCCAACTAATCATTTAAAATATTGACGAAATAATTTTGAAAGACGAGTAAGGCTAATTATCTGAACGAGATTGCAAATTCAATAATAGCCTCCCACTATTTTCTTCAAGTTTCTAACCCTCTGTAGAGAACTCGGGAAATCGAATTTCCTAGTGGGCTAGGATCCCGTTAAATAACACACAACCTTGACTTTGGCCAATAAAAATTGTATGCTATTAACTTAGGTAGATCTCCATGATCAATTGGATCTCATCCAATTCCTAGATCCGGTTAGGTGGACATCCAAGTCCGAAACATATGTATAATGCCAATGTAACCATTACATTTTCCTAACCCTATCCTCCGAATCATCTAGGCCTTGGCTTTGGCCAAAAACAAACCTAGTGATTCCAGTTAAGCGGGACCCATTGACGAGGAAAGTTTCGTAATCAATGTCGTTGGACAAAAAGTGATCTTGACTTTGGCCAATAAAAATCACGATTTGGACAAGACACCGATATGCAACAAAACTCTCATGATTCAAGTACATCCTTGATTGACAAAGGTCTTGACTTTGGTCAAAAACAAACCAATGCCAACTTCGGATCTTGAACAAGAACCATTCAATGGAAGGATATTCGCTTAATATAAATTGAGGGATTTTCGCGTAATTGGCAACCAATTTATTTATCTTTGTTAGGTCTCATCATCATACACCCTTAAGCATGCTTCTAAAACATCATAAAGCGCGTAAAGTAAATTAATAGTGATATGCGGATGGATATATAAACAACTTGTTCCTAGAACAAATCACTCCCTTTCCTCTCCCCGCTAGCACTATTCTACTTCTACCCAATTACATAATACAATAAGAGAAACCTCATTTACATTGAGGGGAATTAGGTGAGAAGAGAATACAAAGAGATAAGAGATAAGGCTGGACACGCAGGTCCAATTTATAAATTCCAAATTTACAATAATTTCTAAAATTACCCTTTCCCTTCTAATATCCATCCGATATACACTATTCATTCATCACATACATATATATTCAAACAAGACATGCTTTTACAACCAATCTAATCCAATTAATTAGTCTTTGTTAAAGTGATCATCCAATGTTCAAACAACGGTTTGATTTTGCGCGAGTCCAACTCGATTGAGAATAAGTACATAAGGTACGAATTCGCGAATTATATCGAACTACTTATTAAATCTAATTTAATTCGTATTCAATACTAATTCAATTATTTAATTCCAAATTAAATGTTTACACTTTTAATGTGCTTTAAAGACTTAGATTCTAAATCTAATCTTATTGGGCCTCAAAGCCCAACTAACATCCAATGTTGAATTTAATTCAAGTCAAATGGACTTAGAATTGATTTATTAAGGCTTGGGCTTTGGTCAATGTGGGTCAAACCTAATTACCAAGCCCAAATAAGGAATCACCCTTAAGTGCCATAAAACCAATTTTAAGCCCATAAGGCCCAATTAAATTTAAAGCCCATTAATAAATTTTAATATTCCAAACATTAAAGTCCAATTAATTAAAGTGTAATACCAAGATTAATTATTATTAAACCAAATATTTCAAAAATACCCATTTAATTTATTAATCATCAATTTTTCAAAATAAATGTCCAACATTAATTTTAACAAAAATCAACTCCTTTACATGTCCTATGTATTCGGCCAAGGTGAGTTTTTTGTGTCGATTTGTTTTTCAATCCGATTGAATTATAATCTACGTCCCGTACACGTTCTAAGTCATCCAATGATCTTAACACAAAAAATTTCAATCCACTCCAAGTAGCAACACATTCGGCCAAGGCATGAATTTGGGGAAAAATTCATCCAATGCATTTTTCATAAAATTGATTCCATGTATCATCATTCTATATACATGTAAGCATTCTTATTAATCAAATTTCACAAGAACATGCTTCAATCAATTTCACCATATCATTCGGCCAAGGTCAAAATTTTGGGGAAAAATCATCCAATGCATTTTTCATAAAATTGATTCCATGTATCATCATTCTATATACATGCAAGCATACTTATTCATCAAATTTCACAAGAACATGCTTTAACCAATTTTATCACACCATTCGGCCAAGGTTAAAATTTTGGGGAAAAATCATCCAATGCATTTTTCATAAAATTGATTTCATATAACATCATTCTATATACATGCAAGCATACTTATTCATCAAATTTCACAAGAACATGCTTCAACCAATTTTATCAAATTTTAACCTAAAGTATTTCATGCTTAAACCTAGCTCAATGATACCATTGTTGGTTTCTATAATATGTCCCAAACAAAGATTAAGCATGTGAAATACTATAAAGAATATATATATAAACATGAAGTATGGCGGAATCATACTTACAATTCTTGTGATGAAGAAGATGATCAAATGGTAGAAGCTCCAAGTTGTGGAAGATTCGGCCAAGAGGAAGAAGAAGACTTGAAGCTCCAAGCTTTTGTATTCCAAGCTCTTTGATGGTTTCCCTATCACCTCTTTTGATCCCTTGCTTGTGCTAGCAAAAATGGAGAAATAGAAGATCAAATCTTCCTTACCCTTGTCAATGGAGTTCTCGGCAATTGAGAGAGAAGAGAGATTTTGTGTAAAGTCTTAATGATTTTGTTTTACCAAAAATCAATTTATATTTATGTTATAATTTATTAAATTAATAATAAATCTATGACACAAACCATGCAATGGCTTAGAGTGTCAAACACTCAAACTCCATGCAAAACCTTTGAGTGTAATGCACACTATCACCATGCAATGCCTTAGAGTGTATTGTACACTATTAACATGCAATGCCTTATTAATAAAATAATGCATATAATGACAAGTGTCATGTGGGCCCCACACGTTTCCCAATGAAAGTGGGCCCACGTCCACTCACGCGTTCGGGTTCGATATTTCCGAAATACCGAACTTACGTCGCGACGTTAATTCAATCGAATTTAAATAAATATCGCGCCTAGCGAAATTATTATTTACGTCGCTAACGAATTATTTCTAAATTAACTCGTATGCCCGAATTAAAATCTAATTTTAATTTCGCGTCGAAATCGAATTTCATTATTATATCGAATATAATATCTTACTGATTAATTCCAAATTAATCGTTCTCTCTCTCTAAATAAGGCACTTTATCCAAGATAAAGTTTCTCCGCAATTAATCCAAGATTAATTAAATTCGAATCAAATATCATAGGTGAATCTTCGGGAAGCGACCCAAGAGACTCCGGATATTTTGGCAAGTAAATACGGTCGTCGGATAATCCGAACACGTACGTACCTCGTACTACGTCTTTACCGATTCACAAGACAAGGTTGGCTTCTAGCAAAGCGCCATGCCTACCCAATTCTCCAGAAATATTCTTATAGGAATATAAGATCTATATCAAGCGTAGTATACCGTAGTATTGCGTACATCGATCCAGTATCGGATGATCACATGCTAGGCCTAGGGCTGGAGATGTGTCTGCCCCGTACGAAACATATATCGGACATCAAGCAACTAGTCTCTTTAAATCGGACAATCCTGACCTGGTCATATTGTCCCGACGGTTGCAACCTTTTATAGAGTACTAGTTCTGTGCCCTGCGTGATCATCACCTCCATATGTCTGAAGCGATACTTCCATCTTGACATCACATCCAGTACACTACGCTTCTCGATAAACCCAGAAGAGGTGTACACAGAACCGGTTAAGGTCCCCAACCACCAAAACCAAAGTTTACCGATTGTCGCAAGTACTAGCGAGCGTGTGTAAGTCTCAGGTTAAGACCATATATACCTACCCTGATGCGGCCTCCCATAGACACATAGACATACTACCAATGGGATTCGCGCGGGGTCTATCCAGAGCGAAGCTGTTTTCCGTACATCGGTAAAACACAACCTCCTATCGCACTTGGATAAGTATCCAATACTTAAATATATGAGAACTATGCCGTTGTGCCCTCACAACGTGCACAAGCGCAATACTAGCCTATTCCGCATTATCGATGTCCAGTCTCGATAATACTACGGCTAGGGATATTTAATGATTAAACCTTTATGGATTGATACTGTCTCATATCATCTCAATCCAGTACTAATCATATGGACTTTCGCCATTTATATATCAAAGTAAATAAAATTACAAAACGGCAAAAGGCAATTTCATTATCACATAGTTAATTTTGTACAATAATACATATCATTTACAAACAGTGACGCTATGGGACATAATGTCTAACAGTATATGCGTGAGTGAATGGCAGTGTGTGCATGAGTGAATGGGACGTGGGCGTGGGTGTTGTGGCATGCAGGTCTGGGTTGCAGTTTTTGGATTGACTATGCGTGCGTTGATGTGGCTAATGGCTTGAGGCCAAGGGCATGTGTGTAGATTGCTTGCGCAGGGGACGTGTGGAGGGTTCAAGTGTATGTACGTGAAGACGTGTGGCTATTGGCTGGTAATAAGCTGAAGCAAGGGTTGAAAATATTGGTACACCAATGACAATAAGTCGAGCCAATACAGGGATAAACGATGCAATCAATAGATGAAAGACACGACAAATATCGTGGTAAAGGTAGCCTTTTAGGTTTTTCTTCCCCAAATGGAGAACCTTTTAATCCAACACAATATGCCCATGCGCCTTTCATTACGATGAGTACAAAGATAAAGATAACTATATAAAATTTAGTATGTCTGATTGAACATATCTTGTATTCAACCGAACACACATCAACCGGCGCGACAAAGCATCGTGGTAAAGGATTTTAACCCCTCCAAATAGGGGACCTTTCATCACACTTACTAAGCCCATGCGCTCGATTGAATCATGCATGCAAAGAATTAAAAACAATAATATCGAACTTAGTATGCGCGATTGAACATATCTTGCATTCAACCGAACACACATCAACCGGCGCGGCAAAGCATCGTGGTAAAGGATTTTAACCCCTCCAAATAGGGGACCTTTCATCGCACTTACTAAGCCCATGCGCTCGATTGAATCATGGATAAACAAGTAACATGCAGAATTCAAATGACGAAAAATAAATAAACCAAAACACATAAAACAAAAGAGGTGCCGTTTACTCAAGCGGTACGTGGAGTTGTATCCCGAGTACAGATCATATTACCGTCCATTCAGAATCGGCTATGAAATTTATGTCCGGGTTTCCATCCGATATACCGCGAGAGTTGACACATCTTTTATTTTATTCCAAGTACACAACATACAATATTCATGAACATGCATATTTATCTACTCAAGGGCCACAACATGCATTTTAGCATAACAATCATGCGAACAATATTCAATAAATAATAAAAATAAAACAGAAAACGAATGTGGAAAAATACCTCAGGTCTAACCTTTTTTACCGACTTCGGACTTGCGTTTCACGGAGATCGGAAGGGTAAAGCTCCTCAACTTCTCTAGTTCACTGGTTTAGCGTCTTAGCTCACTATTTTTCTGTTTTGTTTGATGTTGGTCTCTTTTTTGCTCCTGTTTTCTCTGTATTTTCTGCTCACTGTTTCAAGTCTATTAGTGGACTGTTTTGGCGTTTTCTTGGGGGGTTGGGGGGTTGCTGTTTTTTTGCGGTTTTAAGGAGGCTTTGAGGTGCAGTTTTTTTATGTTACTGCTTTAAGGGTTCTTTATAGTGAGATTTTATAGTACTGCTTTTAAGGTTTTTAGGGTGTGTAAATTTTTGCTTTGTGTTAGGGGTAAATTATTGTTGTTTGGGGCGTGTAAAAAAGTGCATTTTTGTGTTCACTGCAGTTCGGTTTTTGGTTTTTGGTTGTTATTTTTGGTGATGGAGGGCTGCTGTATAGGGTTGGTTTCGGTGGCTTTAGGAGGATATAAAGGCTTGTTATTTCGGTTATGGAGGGGTTGTGGAGGGTGATGTGTTCGGCTATGGAGTGGAGGAGATGAAAAGAATATTTTTTGTTACTTATTCTTGTGATTGGCGTGAATAGAGAGCTTGGAGAGGGGGTTGGAAATTCTTTGCTTCTTTATTTCTTGTGATGGGCGTGAACCATGAGGAGGGAATGCCTTGGAAAAGTGTGGTTTATATAGAGTAGGGTTGGGGCTTCACCTTGTCTCACAAGGAAGGGATTTGATTTTGTGTTGAGCAAGGAAAGTCAAAGATTGAAGGGGGACAAATTTGGTTTAGATTAGGAAGTCAATATATGTAATTGGTTAGGATTAGGCATTTAATTGTTAGATTAGGAAGTCAATATTTTTAATTTGTTATAATTGATTTTAATTAGGCATATCATCTTTTTAATTTAGGTATATAACATATTTGATTTGTTGTAAATTAGGCAAGATTTTATTTTATGTTTTATTAATTTGGTAAATGATTTAATTATTATTTTATTTAATAACATTATCTAATTAATATTTAACTTAATATTTGGTTTAATTTGGGTGTGTATTAGGGTGAATGGGCGTGTGGGCCTTGTTTGGGGCGTGTGGGCCTTTGGTGGTGGGTTTGGTTTGTGTGGACAAGGTGTTGTGGGCTTGCGGGGTTTTGGGTCAAGGCCAAGGGGGTTGCGGGGATTTT
>SKCR01005449.1:0-25808 GCA_019454045.1 Zanthoxylum bungeanum | reverse complement strand
ATTCCTTGCTGACGTAAGTTATGCGCCTATCGTGCTCATTCCCAAAATTTACCTCGTCCAAAGCATCTTGTCCTCTTGAGATGTTGTCTTGCATCGTCCATTCAATGCGTACTCTTCTTCCTTTGATTCTCCTCCTTCCATCAAGCAGTCCACTCCACATAGTTCTTTTATTTTGTCCTCCGTCTGGTGTGCCAGCAATTTGCCTCTTAAGGCCGAAATAGCGGTATGTGCTTCGTCCTCACCACTTCGCTCCATTACATAGGCCAATAAATTGGCCTTGGAGGCCGCAAGAGCGGCTTGCTCCTTATTCTGGCTGTGGGAACACAGGGATCTGGGGCGACGTATGCTGTCCCGGGCTCGCGGCCCGGTTGGGAGTACGGAGTAGCCACGGGGGACTAAACCGGAGAATAATGGAGTCGCCACCCGGTGTGAACCGGGAAAATGAGATTTAAGGCCGCACTCACCCCTCGCAAGGGAAGACCTCAAACCGTTGGGTTCGGAATGGTCCCTTACTTATGTCACTTGTAATGAAAGGATTTACATAATAATTTAATCAGGCTTAAGTAACACTTATTCCTAAGAATATCATGCTTCTATATTCACGGGTACAAAATAACACTTATACATACATTTCATATATATCTCATATCTAAGAACACATGTCTGAAACTACCTCAAAGTAACAATGAACATACAACTTCATTCAGCATATCATATTCATGAAAAACACAAGCGTACATAATAACCGCACAAGCATACATGTGAGCACTTTTCCAAGTGATACGTGGAATTGTATCCCAAGTACAGACCGCATTACCGTCCATTCGGAATCGGCTACGGAATTTATGTCTGGGTTCCATCCGATATATCACAAGAAATAATACTCCAAAGTCATCATGGCATAGGTATATGAATCGTAATGCGTTAAATCAAGACTAAGGCAATGACGCAACTAATGAAATAAACATGCTTTTCATTATTATGTGCACAAAGATAAGAATGACTATGTGTGGTTCCATAAGAAATCACCTAAGAAACAATTATACATGGCATATGATGAATATATCTCAGTTCAGTGTGTTCGCGTTCGTAAACGCGTTCGAACGGAAATGAAACAGAATGCTCGCGTTCGTGTGGCGTTTGTTAACGCGTTCGAACGAAAATAAGACAGAATGCTCACGTTCGTATGGCGTTTGTTAACGCGTTCGAACAGAAATAAAACAGAATGCTCACGTTCGTATGGCGTTCGTGAACGCGTTCGAACGAAAATGAGACCTGATGCATGATAAGGCAAAATGCATACGCGTTCGAGTTGCGTTAGTAGACGCGTTCGAACGGGGACAGACCTGATGCATGAAATGGGACGCAATAAATAAATGGCGAATAGTACAATGCGAGGCGCGGCAAAGCATCGTGGTAAATGGCTTTAACCCTTCCCCATAGGGGATCTTTCATTCCACTTACTAAGCCCATGCGCTCGATCGCATCATGCATACAAACATAAAGACAATCATATCAAAACCAAGTATGCCCGATTGAACACATCTTACATCCAATCCGAACACACATCAACCGGCGCGGCAAAGCATCGTGGTAAAAGGTTTTAACCCCTCCCCATAAGGGATCTTTCATTCCACTTACTAAGCCCATGCGCTTGATTGAACCATGCATAAAAAGATAAAGACAATAATATCAAACTAAGTATGCCCGATTGAACGTATCTTGCATCCAACCGAACAAACTAAGCTGATGCTTTTGACTCCGATTTGCTACTGTTCGGCCTCTGTTTTGCTGCTCACTGTTCAGGTCACATGTTTTGACGTTTCAACGGACTGTTCCGAGTTTTTGTGTGGGTTTTTAGTGTGGTCTTGTGTGAGTCTTTTAAGGATTATGAATGCAATTTTATGTTACTGTTTTTAAGGTTTTTAGGGGATGTTTTAAGTGTATTTCGCTGCTGTATAGGGGGTGGTTTGGGCATGATTTGGCTACTGTTTTAGTGTTAAAGGGGCTGCTATATTAAGGTATGATTTCGGCAATGGGAGAGTGAGGATGAAGAGAACTCTTTCTTGTTATTTTCTTGAGTGGCTAGGGCTCTTGGTGTGTTATGATGGTGTTTTAATGTGAAGGCTTGGGGTTATTTTCTTTTCTCTTGTGATTTGTGTGAGTTGTGTGTATCTTATGTGTATGAGCTAGCTAGGGTTGTGTAGGTTGGTGAAGGGTTCTTTTATAGGCAAAGGGTTAGGCTTGACAAGGAAAGTGATTTGGCTAATTAAAGAGGGATTTGATTTGGTGTTGGATAAGGGAAGTCAAAGATTGAGGGGGGGGGGGGGGGACAAATCTTGGCTAGATAGGGAAGGTTGAATATTTAGTTTATGTTGATTAGGCATACAATATTTTAAGTTTGGGAATAATATATTGGTTGATTGATTTTAACTTGGTATGATTATATTTGATTGGTTTAGATTAGGTATGATTTTTAGATTTGTTTTGATTTCACCATGTGTTAAATATGTGTTTTAAGTGGGCTTGGGCGTGTGGGCCAAGGCTTGGGCGAATTGGGCTTGATGTGAGGCTAGCAGCAAAACCAGAATTACCGACACCGTTCGAACGCCTCCTCGAACGCGGCACGAACGCCTGCAATCTGTTTACCGTTCGAATGCATACACGAACGCAGTACGAACGAAAACAGTGAACCTTGTTTATTCTGAATTTCCCCTTCCGATGTCCGTTTTCCGTGACCTCCGTGACTTAAAAGGTATTGTCTCAAAAATGAGACTCATCATAGGGACTTATGTGTAAAAATGCAGTGCCTACAGTAGCCCCCACTTTGATGGGACTTGTGTAATGTGCAACAGTGACAATCCTATCAAAGTTATGCAATGCATTTTCACTTACCTGGCTCGCCAACTGCCACTTGACTTTCCACGTGTTGAGTTGATTTAGGTGGTGAGGTGCTGCGACCCCTGGTTCATTCCCGAACCGTGTCGTGATGTGGTCCATTCCCGAACCGTTGCCGTAAGGTGGTCCATTCCCGAACCGTTACTGTGAGTTGGTCCATTCCCGAACCGTTACTGTGAGGTGTCCATTCCCGAACTGTTACTGTAAGGTGGTCCATTCCCGAACCATTACTGTGAGGTGTCCATTCCCGAACTGTTACTGTAAGGTGGTACATTCCCGAACAGTTACTGTGAGGTGTCCATTCCCGAACTGTTACTGTAAGGTGGTCCATTCCCGAACCGTTACTGTGAGGTGTCCATTCCCGAACTGTTACTGTGAGGTGGTCCATTCCCGAACCGTTACTGTAAGGTGTTCATTCTCGAACCGTTACTGTGAGATGTCCATTCCTGAACTGTTACTGTGAGGTGGTCCATTCCCAAACCGTTACTGTGAGGTGGTTCATTCCCAAACTGTTCTTCCATTCTTGGAGTGCCATTCCCAGTTTGTTCATTCCTGAACTGTGTTTCCATTCTTGGAGTGCCATTCCCGGCTTGTTCATTCTCGAACTGTGTTTCCATTCCTGGAGTGCCATTCCCGGCTTGTTTATTCTCGAACTGTGTTTCCATTCTTGGAGTGTCATTCCCGGCTTGTTCATTCTCGAACTGTGTTTCCATTCTTGGAGTGTCATTCCCGGCTTGTTCATTCTCGAACTGTCCATTCCCGGACTATATCTCCATTCTCGGAGTGCCATTCCCGGCAGAACTGATCTGATGTAATGTGGGCCTCGCCCCCAGAATGCCATACCCGGCAAGACTGATACTGATGCTAATACGGGCCTCGCCCCAAACTGATGCTGATGTGTGCCTCGGCCCTGGGATTCATTCCAAAATTCTGCTGATGCGGGCCTCGGCCCTGGGATTCATTCCCTGAATTCATTCCAAAATTCTGCTGACGTGGGCCTCGACCCTGGGATTCATTCCCTGATTCATTCTGAAATTCTGACGGTGTGGGCCTCAGCCCTAGGACTTATCCCCAAAACTGATACTGATGTGGGCCTCGCCCCCAGACTGATACTAATGTAGGCCTCGGCCCTGGAACTCATCCCCAAACTGATACTGATGTGGGCCTCAACCCTGGGACTCATCCCCAAACTGATACTGATGCGGGCCTCGCCCCCAACTGCTATTGATATGGGCCTCGCCCTCAGACTGATACTGCTGATATGGGCCTCGCCCATGTGATTCATTCCTGAAGACCGCTGACATTGTACTGTTACTGCTTCTGGTTGGCTTGCATTCGGCGTTTTCTTTTTTTTTTTCTCCTTCGAAACCTGTTATTACAAAACAGAACAAACACGAAAGGATGCAAAATACGTTACGTGTATGCATGCATGAATGTTCATATCCCGTCGGGTTAGGTCTTCCTTCAATTCTCTTGGTGACTGCTTAGCTTTCTCTTCCTCAGACAAGCTACTTCTTCAATCTGTCTACGTTGATCGGCTCGGCGAACTAATTCCCTTCCAAGTCTGATATTTTCACTGGCTCTATTTCCCAATTTCTGAATGTCTATCTTATCTTTTCTGTTTGCTTATTTCGAAGGTTCCCCGTGTTCATCACTGGATTCCGTAGTACCAAGGTTGAATACTTTTCTCAAATATACTCATATTGCAGAAGAGTTTCAGCGAAATGAACGTCTTTATTATTGTTGAGGAAAAGAGTTCGAACAAGTAACAAAATCAATGTCATTTAAAAAAACTGGATCAAATAGACTAGGAGGAATAGTTCCGTCATCCGCAGCACTGCCTTCTTCCTCGGCCTATGGTTCTTCACTGTCATCCATGTAAGAAGCTTGGTGGTTGAGGGTTTCTTTTCATGGGTTGGGTATTTTATGGGAATCTATGAGATCTTGAATTTCATGCATGAGGCGGGTGCAGTTGTCAGTGTCATGGCCGTGTAGCTGGTGGAAGTGACAATAAAGGTTCACATTTATGTGTGGTGGTGGGGGGTGCGGAAGTGGCTTGCCTTCTAAGGGTTTCAAGATTCCTTGTCCATGTAACTTTTCAAATACCTTCGACAAAGGTCTACCAAGGTTGGAGAATTGCCGGTTCCTGATGGCAGCAACCTCGACAGTAGCGGGCTTAGTCTCATAATACCCCCCAAAAGTCCGCCTATTCTGGCCATAGGACTTTCTGTTTTCAGCCTCCTCTTCCTCAATATCCATGACAGTTTCCCTCAACTGTCGAAAATCAGAAATCATCGAAGTCATCCTCCTCAGCTTACTATAAATAGAGGGTTTGGTGCCCTTGATGATCATTTTGATTTGGTCCTTCTCAGAGGGCCGAGTCTGCATTTTCAGAAGCTGGTTTCTCCAGCGGTCTACATACTCCTTGAAGCTTTCTTCCGGCTTCTGCTTAGTGTTCTCCAAATCACGGAGTGACAAGTCAATTTCTAAGTCTGTAACATACTGCTTCAGAAAAGCATCAGCTAGTTCCTTCCAATCTTCCTTAACCTTCTTCTCAAGGCTATGATACCAAACCACAGGTGCCCACTCGAGTGACATCCCAAACATCTTTTGGACTTGGCGCTGTGATAGGCCCATTGAACTCATGACTGAGACATATTGCTGCAGATGGATCCTCGGGTCTCCGTTCCCATTAAACTTGGCCATGTCGGGGATTTTAAACTGAGCTGGCAGCTGTTCTCCGACGGTCATTGCCTCATAATCTAGCAAATCCTCGTTCTTACCCCTCATTTTGCGGGTAACTGTTTCAACCTGATCCCGAAGCTTCTGAAATTCTGCCTGAGACCCAATCACTTTTCATGTTGCATACTCTGCCATGTCATCATCAAAAGTGGGGATATCATCCCCCAACCCATTCGGAGGCTCCTCGCGCCTCACATTCTCAGAATTTTCCCCAACACGGGGTACATCCATATTTGTCATGGCAGTAGTCAAGGCTTGCAACTGTTCAGTAATCTTGGCGAAACCATTTTCCAACTGATCTATCAGGGATACCTCAGTATCTGATTCACTCATGTCTGTTCTCAGTATTTTGGTGAGTCTTCCCTTTTTTCTAACCCAACGGGAATCTATGATGGCTTTCAGAACAAAGGGTTAACATGATGTATGTATGCATGGGGTGCATGAGATGCACGAAACATATATAACATACTAAATCAACTAAACTTTTCAAACAAATCGGCCGTTATCATTTTAGAAGCTTTTGGCTAACTGTCATAGGATTTAACTCGTCCCAGTTTAAATGGCCCAACGAGTACACATCTCATGGCAAGGAGCCCAACTAAATCCAAATGGTAACGTTCCGAACACAATCACAAAGTGGCCCATCAATCACTTAGAAGCCTTTGGCCCAATAGTCATGAAATACGTTCTTGCCCCAGTTTAAATGGCCCAGTAAGCCCATATCCCATGACAAATGGTCCAACTGGATCCAAACGACTATGTTCTCAAACACAAGCATAGAAGAAAAGTGATGCAAACATGACATAATAATTTTTTTCAAAGTGGCCCATCGACATTTCAGAAGCTTTGGGCCTAATAGTCATAAGGTACGAACTTGCCCCAGTTTAAATGGCCCAGCAAGCCCGCATTTCCGACAATAGTCCAACTGCATCCAAATGAGGATGGTCCACAAGCACATATTCAAGGAAATAATTGTTACTTTAGCCAACCCGGTCTATGGGTGGGTTAGCAAGAGTATAGACAAAGGCTCTCATCGGCGAATGATGGCCCACAACTAGGTCTCCCCACTCAAGGGTTCGAGCAACCAAGTGAGCGCACCCTTTTTTATACACTAAGGTACGTGCCAATGAGCTATGGTGTGTGACGGACTGTCAAATGGATTTCCCGTTGTAGATCCCCCAGAGGAAAGCTGGAGCGAGGCTCACTTAAATACTCAAGCCTCTTAGGCTCTTATCGCTTGTTGTCAGGAATAAACAACGAGTCCTCCAAATTAGTCAATCACAATAGGCTACGAGTAGATGGCTATCTAGGTGCCTTCACAGCTTTTCCTTCTGGAAAGGTAGTGAATGAAGGAAGACACCAAACCATTACCTAGCCTCAAAATGCCTTTGATTAAACCCTCACTTTATCCACTATAGACACGGTCAATTAAAACATAAATCCAATCATTACAAGACAATATTCGGGGCCGCTTCTCTATCCCCAGTGGAGTCACCAGACTGTGGGAACACATGGATCTAGGGCGACACATGCTGTCCCGGGCTCACGGCCCGGTGGGAGTACGGAGTAGCCACGAGGGACTAAACCGGAGAATAATGGAGTGGCCACCCGGTGTGAACCGGGAAAATGAGATTTAAGGCCGCACTCACGCCTCGCAAGGGAAGACCTCAAACCGTTGGGTTCAGAATGGTCCCTTACTTATGTCACTTGTAATGAAAGGATTTACATAATAATTTAATCAGGCTTAAGTAACACTTATTCCTAAGAATATCACGCTTCTATATTCACGGGTACAAAATAACACTTATACATACATTTCATATATATCTCATATCTAAGAACACATGCCTGAAAATACATCAAAGTAACAATGAACATACAACTTCATTCAGCATATCATATTCATGAAAAACACAAGCATACATAATAACCGCACAAGCATACATGTGAGCACTTTTCCAAGTGATACGTGGAATTGTATCCCAAGTACATACCGCATTACCGTCCATTCAGAATCGGCTACGGAATTTATGTCTGGGTTTCCATCCGATATATCACAAGAAATAATACTCCAAAGTCATCATGGCATAGGTATATGAATCGTAATGCGTTAAATCAAGACTAAGGCAATGACGCAACTAATGGAATAAACATGCTTTTCATTATTATGTGCACAAAGATAAGAATGACTATGTGTGGTTCCATAAGAAATCACCTAAGAAATAATTATACATGGCATGTGATGAATATGTCTCAGTTCAGTGTGTTCGCGTTCGTGTAGCGTTCGTAAACGCGTTCGAACGGAAATGAAACAGAATGCTCGCGTTCATGTGGCGTTTGTTAACGCGTTCGAACGGAAATAAGACAGAATGCTCACGTTCGTATGGCGTTTGTTAACGCGTTCGAACGGAAATGAAACAGAATGCTTACGTTCGTATGGCGTTCGTGAACACGTTCGAACGGAAATGAGACCTGATGCATGATAAGGCAAAATGCATACGCGTTCGAGTTGCGTTCGTAGACGCGTTCGAACGGGGACAGACCTGATGCATGAAATGGGACGCAATAAATAAATGGCGAATAGTACAATGCGAGGCGCGGCAAAGCATCGTGGTAAAGGGCTTTAACCCTTCCCCATAGGGGATCTTTCATTCCACTTACTAAGCCCATGCGCTCGATCGCATCATGCATACAAACATAAAGACAATCATATCAAAACCAAGTATGCCCGATTGAACATATCTTACATCCAATCCGAACACACATCAACCGGCGAGACAAAGCATCGTGGTAAAAGGTTTTAACCCCTCCCCATAAGGGATCTTTCATTCCACTTACTAAGCCCATGCGCTTGATTGAACCATGCATAAAAAGATAAAGACAATAATATCAAACTAAGTATGCCCGATTGAACGTATCTTGCATCCAACCGAACACACATCAACCGGCGCGGTGAAGTAGTATCACAAAGGTGGCCTTTTAGGCTCTTCGTCTCTCAAATAGAGGACCTTTGGACTAACTCACTAAGCCCATGCGCTCGATTGAATCATGCATAAATAAACAACATACAGAATTCAAGTGACGAAAAATAAACAAAAGCAACACAAGGCAAAAGATAGTGCCGTTTACTCAAGCAGTACGTGGAGTTGTTTCCCGAGTACAGATCATATTACCGTCCATTCGGAATCGGCTATGAAATTTATGTCCGGGTTTCCATCCGATATACCGCGAGAGTTAACACATTTCTCATTCATCCAATACCCACAACACACATCATACACAAACAAGATTCAACGAATAAGTAAAATATAATCAAAATGAATAACAAAAATCACGTAGAGATGAGTGTGAAAAGTACCCTTAGGTCTAACCTTTTAAGCCGTCTCTCGGACTCGCGTTTCACGAAGATCGGAAGGGGTAAAGCTCCGCAACTTTTCTGGTTCACTGGTTCACTGTTCTCGTTCGTTGTCTCACTGTTTGGAGTCGTCGTTCTCCGTCTTTTGCTGCTGCTTTTGACTCCGATTTGCTACTGTTCGGCCTCTGTTTTGCTGCTCACTGTTCAGGTCACCTGTTTTGACGTTTCAACGGACTGTTCCGAGTTTTTGTGTGGGTTTTAGTGTGGTCTTGTGTGAGTCTTTTAAGGATTATGAATGCAATTTTATGTTACTGTTTTTAAGGTTTTTAGGGGATGTTTTAAGTGTATTTCGCTGCTGTATAGGGGGTGGTTTGGGCATGATTTGGCTACTGTTTTAGTGTTAAAGGGGCTGCTATATTAAGGTATGATTTCGGCAATGGGAGAGTGAGGATGAAGAGAACTCTTTCTTGTTATTTTCTTGAGTGGCTAGGCTCTTGGTGTGTTATGATGGTGTTTTAATGTGAAGGCTTGGGGTTATTTTCTTTTCTCTTGTGATTTGTGTGAGTTGTGTGTATCTTATGTGTATGAGCTAGCTAGGGTTGTGTAGGTTGGTGAAGGGTTCTTTTTATAGGCAAATGGTTAGGCTTGACAAGGAAAGTGATTTGGCTAATTAAAGAGGGATTTGATTTGGTGTTGGATAAGGGAAGTCAAAGATTGAGGGGGGGACAAATCTTGGCTAGATAGGGAAGGTTGAATATTTAGTTTATGTTGATTAGGCATACAATATTTTAAGTTTGGGAATAATATATTGGTTGATTGATTTTAACTTGGTATGATTATATTTGATTGGTTTAGATTATGTATGATTTTTAGATTTGTTTTGATTTCACCATGTGTTAAATATGTGTTTTAAGTGGGCTTGGGCATGTGGGCCAAGGCTTGGGCGAATTGGGCTTGATGTGTGGCTAGCAGCAAAACCAGAATTACCGACACCGTTCGAACGCCTCCTCGAACGCGGCACGAACACCTGCAATCTGTTTACCGTTCGAACGCATACACGAACGCAGCACGAACGAAAACAGTGAACCTTGTTTATTCTGAATTTCCCCTTCCGATGTCCGTTTTCCGTGACCTCCGTGACTTAAAAGGTAGTGTCTCCAAAATGAGACTCATCATAGGGACTTATGTGTAAAAATGCAGTGCCTACACTGGCCATACTTCATTCAAACCGTTGTGTGTTGGTTCTCCAAAGACCACTGTGGTTGGTCTCGTCTGTGCGAACAAATCATCCAGCAACCCAGCGGGGTAAGGCTCGTCATTCTGAGCCACAATGGTCGGGCTTTCCCCTTTATTCAAAACTCTGGTCGGCCCATAGTTCCCTTCGTACATGAAGTACTCGGCCGAGCTTGTCTCCGCAATGAAAGGCTTATTGTCGGCATCCACTATCTCCACTTTGTCCCTTTGGTTCCAGAAAACCAGGCATTGATGAAGGGATGAAGGGATGCATCGGCTGCCGTGAATCCAGTCTCTTCCCAGGAGCATATTGTATGTGATTGGCCCATATATAACGAAAAATACTACTATTTTCATAGTACTTCCCACTTGCAGGTCCAATGGAATAACTCCTTTTGCTGTCGTCGGCCCTAAGCACCACTTCCGTATGGATGAGGTCTTCTTCGGACTTTTCCAATCGTCCTAGCATCCTAACTGGTATTGCATTAATGGCCGCCCCGTTATCAATTAGCACTTTGGTGACAGGTATCCCATTAGCCTTTGCCTTCACATACATCGGCCGCAGGTGCTTCATCATTTGTGTTGGTGGCTTCGGGAAAACCACTCTCTCTGATAGACCTATTTCCATTACTTGATCGCCCTTATCATTAACTTGAGTGTGATTCCTCTTCCATGTCCCATCTGGAAGGTGGCAACGTGGCTGGTGCATCCTGAGAGACATGATTGACAATCAATCTCCGTTTTTCAGCTCTGGTGAGGGTCCGTTTTATCTTAGGTGTCCATACAAAACGACGAATGGATATCGTCCCAAATCTTATCCCAATGTCCCGATTGCAGGATTGCCCGACTTCAATTAATTCTCTGAGAAGCCGATTCTGTGAAATTCCCCTTCTCATTGATTCGGTTCTTGATGTCTATTTCTTCTTCTACATCGGTCACCTCCTCATCTTCAGCTTCATTGTCTTGTGATTGAGAGCGCTGCAAATTCAGTTTCGTCACCCTCATAAACGTCCTCGCTTGTGCCGGCTTCCCCATTGTTATCTCTCCTGAATTTCCCAGGCAATAGGTAATGATTAGCCACAACTGGCGGCATACTGACGAACTGAATGACGATAGGTGGCTCTTCATCGTCTGTTTCATCTCACTTTCGTCTGCCAAATTTAGTGCGTTCATCGCAACTTGTCACCGTTCCTTCTTTGTTATCACCCTTTTTTGTTTACTTCTGTTTTCTCTGTGGTGCGAGGGCTACGACCTGTGGTGGCCTTTGCTTCACCTTGTCGACGCATCAAATGGCCATAATTCCTTTGGTGTCGCCTCCACTGCTTCCTTGTTATTTCATCTACAAGGGGGATAGTTCCTGCCTGGCCGCTGGCCCGAGTGTGGCTTTTAGTACGAATGCCAAATATTGGGCCGATTAATCTTCGGCCTGAACGTCTTACATTTTGGACGAAATTTGAATTCTCCCCATAGAACCTTGGGGCGAAGGTCGGGGCTGCCATGATGATGACTTCCTCTTTGCAGGCCTTCGCAAGTGTCTTCTAACTCTTTCATCCATTCCATGTCGTTCTTGCATCGAATACAAAGTTCTGCCGGTCTCTTTGCTTTTGCTCTGAAGGTGCCTTAATCCTTTCCAGAGCGCTTGGACGATGATGATGATGTCATTCGTCTAGCACTAATTTGACTTTCGGCAGATTCATCTTGGCAAGGTCTGGATTGATCATGTTCAACCCTACCGATTTTGGAATCGGGTCGCTGTCCACTGCCATTTTTTTTTTCTGAACGTGATTCGTCCAGATTTATGGCATCCTGTAAACATTACCGAAAACAAGGCAATTACTAGTTGTATGAGACCATGCATTGTGCCACTTACAATATTTTTTACTACCGATTTGCTCGGCTGTTGGCAACGTGTGTCAGTCGCTCAAGCTAATTTGCTTGTCCTTATATAACTGGTCAAATATAGCATCGACTTAGTAATATCAAAGGAGAAGTTCCTGCTCTTTTTATCATTCTTTTCACTCGTGGGGTCCGCCCACGTCTTGCAAACGTAAGGTTTCCCTTTAACCAACTCGGCCAAACATAACATCGGCCGACTCGGTGTCTACTTCGCCCATTTCACAGTCGATATTCCTGTAATATGTCCATTTGCTCAAATTCTTCATTTTGCTCATCTTCTCGTAATAATCGCTCATAACGCACCACACTAGTGGTGAGTTGGGGAAGGTCCCCAAACTCGCGATCCTGAAACTTCTTTTTTAGATCGAGATTTAAGCAACCTTGAGCGATCATCACAAATTATTTTTCGGGCAAAGGCACGTAACATCGGCCTCGGGCTACCTTAAACCGTTGTAAAAATGTCTCGGCCCACTCTCCTGGCAATTGTCTTAGGTTCGCCAAATCGGCTAAGGCCACTTCAGATTTAGCCTTGTAAAATTACGCATGAAACAATTGCTCCATTTGCTGCCAACTTTCTACCAAATTGGCCGGCAGACTGACATACCAGGAGAAAGCTACCCATGCCAGTGAGCCGTGAAATAACCTCAGTTTGTGGAAATCATTGACTTCCCCACACTGAAGGGTAAATCGCCATACGTGTTCCATGGTAGAAACTTCCCCAAACCCCGTAAAGAGGGAAAAATCTGGTATCTTGTAGTTTCTAGGCCATGGATATGCCACATCGACCCAATCAGGATACGACTTCCGATATATTGGCCGAATTGGCCGTATGCCTAGACCAAATTGGTTTGAAGGATCTCGGTCATTTGCTCTCTCAGCATATCATTGCCGTTAAATGGCACAGCTATGGGCGGTGGCTGCGGTCCTCTCAAAAGTGGGACATAATCATGATTTTGCCCCTGAGAAACCTGGACACCCTGAGGCAACACCACTTCATTTTGTGCCATATTTGGCCCTTGGTGTATATTTGGCCCTAATTGTGGGCCATTGCCTCCAGGACTTATTCCTCCCCTGAGAACCGTAGGGATGTTGGTCCCTTGTGGAGGAACATTACTAGGACTAGCCTCCTGACTGCTTGCCGCAGGGAGGGGCGTAGTCCACGGCAGCGCCGTCCCGCAGTTTACACATTTTGCCATTAATTCATTCACCGAGCTTAGATGTTTAGCCATGTTTTCATAATGCGAATTGGTAGTTGATACGAATTTATCTATGACATGCGCATTTTGAAGCCTAACCTGTTCGACAACATCCTGTGTGAATTCACCGAACAACGCGCGCACCGCGTTAGGGCTGAGCTCTCTCATAGATTCGTACCGACTAGCATCTGCCAGACCCTCGAATTGACCCACTATGGCTGGAACGTTAGGCTGGTTGGTTTGCTCCAGTCCTCCTTCCTCCGCAGTTGAGCCAGTTTGAGCGTTTCTTTTCGGAGGCATCTCCACTCTTTACACCAATCCTCCCACTGTGGTCGTCAAAAACTGTTTGCGCGATTTTTTATGCGTGAAAAAAGAAGAGCGTGTAAGGTCCAAACCTCCTGAGACAAAGTCCCAGCAAGGGGTGTTTGATTGAGTGAATAAACCTCAAAGGGGCGCAAACACACAAGTTACAGTCATAAGATTACAATCTAAGAAATGAAAAATAAAAATATGCTCATTTGAGTCTTCATTTTATCGCATCTCTTCTCTTGGTGTAGATAGGCTTTTATAGTGGCGATTGTCAACCGTTTTAGGCGGTTCCAGTATTTTCTTGCAGTTGCAGGATCGTGCCTGTAATCTCTGAGCTGCGTGTCTCAACTGCTTGGTTGTGGAGGGAAAACGTCCAACTGCTACGATCGTTGAAGTAACCGCATTATAGGTTTTCATCCTAACCGCTGGTCCGGTCGCCCTAAGCTCTTCGTCGCTTTTCGGTCCATCGGACTTTTTTCCTTCGTTCTTTCTTTCGTCCCAGGGCGATTTCGTCATATGGTGGAGATTTTCGTCTGTCAACAGTTTGTTTCATTTTTGTGGTTGTAAGATTTACAAGTATACTACGTGATGTTTGTAAAAGATGTTCACAAAAATACAACTAGAACTTATTGCAATAATTTAAACAAGTGGTTTGAAGATGACATGAGACTTTGCGTGCCTCTATTTAACAGTACTTTCGACGGTAAATATATATGAATTAATTTAACTAAAACATAACACACCTTTTTCAAAATAATAATATAACTTTTTTTGTTATCATTTCAATATATACACAAAGAGAAATTTTTACGTAAGGATATTCGGATGTTACTAAGATAAGTAGAGAGATAAAAGATAAAAAAAAATACTAATTTCAATGAACTATGTTTTAATTTTTAAATGTATTGGAGTTCTGTATAAGAATGGCTCTGTGTATATAATTAATTTTCAAGCTCCAATTTCATACTACAAATGCAAGAAGAATTCATCTTATTCATTTAATCCTTTTTTAATGTGTATATATATAAAATGAATATGACAGAATTAGAAAGAAAAAATGCTGGAAAGATAGATTCTATGATACTGCAAATAAAGGCTGACCCAAAGAAAAGTCCATCAAATGGATGGCTGGGATCGATCACGATTAGATCGGCAGGAGGGATCATAATGCTTAATTACTAAAAAATCAGCTTACTAGCTAATAATTTGATAATGACAGTGAAATTTCCAAAGAATAAATTTTCAAATAACTTTCCCAAAATATACAAAATAAATAGCCCAAAAAAAAAAATACGTGCATGAAAATAAAGAAAATGATAAATAGATTAAAAAGTGATACAAGGCTGATTAAAACTATTAACAAAATATCGATATTCAACTGTTAAAAATGATTTCAACGCCAAATACAAATATTATGTAATCATCATTCTATCATCATTTAATATATATATTAGTATTCCGAAAGTAATGAAAATATTGATGTCCTCAGGGACGTAATTTCGTGGTGTAGGGTTTAAGGATTTGACATTCAAGTCATGTGCTCGAATTCTTGTAATGCGTTTCTTGTAAAAATCTGTAATAATATGAGATTTTACTAATTCCGTTTAAGCTCGGAGGTTTGGCGGCAAGTTTCCAAATTTTTTTTTTGAAAATAATGTTAGGTACTGGTGAAGGATGGGCCAAGACGTGGCTATTTTTCAGTCTCTTGATTGAATCATTATAGTTGTTAAATGATCCAACGGCCGGCATGCAATATGTAATCAATGATACAGACAGTTTCGTGAAAGCGAGGCAGCGGTCCTGTTTGGACGGCAGTTATGGGACAAGTCAAACTGTGATTTAGCCGGGGGCCATATTTGAAACAAATAGAACTTATGGTGGCCCAAGTATAAATAAAATATCTTAAGAGGTTAAAAATTTGGGGTGATAACGGTTTCGGGTCAAACCGCAACCCGACCCAAACCGCACCGCGCAGTTTGAAAAAAAATTAAAAATGATTTCGGGTCAATCGGAACCGAACCGTAAATTTCGGGTCGGTGTGCGGTTTTGACCCAACCGGACCTGAATCGCCCAAAACCGTAAATTTTGACTCAAACCGCGACCCGAACCGCCGACCCGCGTTTAAATTATATATAATTTATACTTTTTTTTTAAATCATGAAATTTAAGATATTTAATGATCGTATGACAATATGCAATGTATAAATGAAAATTATGTATTTTTTCTCTTCAATTATTATGTGAAAACACACAAAATTTCCTTTAAAAAATTTGCGGTCCAAACCGCCCAAACCGCCAACCCGATCCGCCGCGGTTTTCTTATCAAATTTGCGGTTTCGGTTTCTAATAACCGCCAACCCGCGCGGTTTGAAGTGAAAAACGAAAAAACCGACCCGAACCGTACCGCAAACACCCCTAGTTAAAATATGTATAATTATTAGAGGTGGGCAATTTTCTCGTACCCACCGAAAATTCTGAACTAGTCCCAAATTTTTGGGACCGGACGAGTACATGTTTCGAGACTGATTGGTGCAAATTGAATGTACTCGATCAGATATTGTAGGGTACGAGAATTTCTAGGTCAAGTACGGGAAATTCTGAGGCTAATAATATGCTACCATAATGCTTGCAAAATTTGGGTAACACAGTGGATACCCATTCGGGAATTGGATATTCATTCAGGAATTGGTCAACACAATGCTCGCAAAAGTTGGTAGTTTAGCATAAATGAATGGGCACACATTTGAGAATTGGGTACTCATTCTGGAATTGAGACCCAATTTCTGACTCAGTACTCAATTCCCGAACGGATAATTAACTGTACTCAATTCCCGAACGGATAATTAACTCCCAATCGGGTTCTTGACTCCCGATTTGTTCCGAGTAGTTCAAGATGAGTTGGGAGCTGGATAACGGTTTGGGAGCTGCTAAGAACAAAATATCAACACTCGAATTTCCCAACTCTCGATTGGGATTCTGAAACTCTATCCGATTGATATATGATATGAATTAATTAATAAATTTCTATTTCCATTTGTTATTGGTTAATTCCAAATTTAGTAAACATTACAAGAAAATAGTCAAATAGTGATGGGAAAATTCGTATTTATTTCGTCGCTAATGACTTATTAGCGATGAAATTTTTCCATCGCTATTTTGTTGGTCGCCAAATAAATTAGTGACAAAAATTTCATAGCTATATATCGTCAGAATAATTTTCGTCTCTGATTAACGACATAAATTCTGAAGCTAAATAGCAACGAAATATATTTCCGTAGCCTTTAGCATTTGCGATGAAATTTATGCAACTATTTATTTTAAATTTTTTAAAATGGGAAATTTTAAATTTTAGAATGGTGTGAAATTTCATATTTTAGAGATGCATGCAAATTTTAAATTTTAGAAATGAGAAATTTTTAAAATTTTTGAATGACGAAAAATTAAAAGTTTATTTTGAAATTTTCAAAAAGGTTGAAAAATTTTAAATTGTAGAGATGTGGGAAAATTTTAAATTTTAGATAGGGCAAAATTTTAAAATTTTTGAATGGCTTAAAATTTTAAAGATGTGATTTTTTTTTAAAATTATTGTAGGTATATTTTCAATTCCACACGACACAGTAATGTCCACCGTCAGTTTCGACACAACACCATCTATTTGCGATGCCTTAAATATAAATAATATTAGTGTTTGTTTCCCATGAAAGTTTAAAAGATGAGATAAGAAAAATGAGAAATTGATGATGGGAGTTGAGGTATGAAAATTTTGATGGATATGGAATTGAATAAGAAATTTTTTTTATGGTGATGGGAGATGAGAGATATAAAGATTGTGGGTATATATGATAGAGAAAGAAAATATGAGAAGCGGGAATATTTGTAAATTTTCGAGACATTTGAAATTTTCGAAAGGTGGGTTATTTTTGAAATTTACGAAATTTTACGATAGAAAATAGATTTTGTTTCTATTTAGCGACGAAAAATCTGTCGCTATTTTTTTTAAAATGACGTCAAAGATTAAAATTTTCAGGGAATTGGAAATTTTAAAAATTAACGATAAAATAGTGATTTTGTTTCTATTTAGTGACAGAAAATTCGTCGCTAATTTTTTAAAAAAGTGGCGTCAAAGATAAAAATTGTGGAGAATTGAAAATTTTAAAATTAGCGACGAAAATTGATTCCATTTCTATTTAGTGACTGATTAGCGACATAAATTCCATAACTATTTTTTTAAAAAAAAAATGGCTCCAAAGATTAAAATTTTGAAGGATTAAATTTTTAAAAATTAGCGACAAAATATTGATTTTGTTGTTATTTAGAGATGAAAATTTCGTTTCCATTTAGCGACAGATTATTATGTCACTATTTAGCGATGGATGTTGTATCCCTCATTTATTAACGACATATTTTAACCGTCCCTAATTAGAGATGGACTTTATATGTCACTAATTAGCAACAAATTTCCATCACTAATTAGTAACGAAAGTTGAGACGAACATATTTTCCGTCGCTAATTCGTTGCAAATACTGTGGCTACTCAGTCGTCGCTGAATTCACGTCATGTATTGGCTCCATTTTTAGGGACAAATTTTTTTCGTCACTAATCTCATTATCCATTTTGATTATGTCTCTATTCAGTCGCTAAATTTCAAAATATTATATCGCTATAACTATAATTTCTTGTAGTGATGTATTTGGAAAATCATTAGTGGCGAACATACTACATCATCCATACATTCGTCCCACATAAGTTTTTCTTATAATTGAAACAATTAGAAATTATGGGATGATGGTGTCTTAGAATGGTAATTTTTTAATATGAGAGAGATGTAAGTGTTATTTAATACCAATAATTAATTAGAATATGACATATTTAATTGTATTAAATATAAATATGATTTATTTATTAGTTTTTTAATATTAGCACTCGGAGTAATTCTTTGATATTATCATTGTATAGTTGACATGTTATATAACATATAGGAATTGTGTTAAAAAAATTATCATTTTTTTAGTTTGTTAATTATTTAGCATGCGTGACAATGTATTATTAGATTGTTGCATTAGTGAGATGATATCATTGTTATATAGTATATTTTTTCGCATCAAGATATTATAAGATTATTATATGATTCACATTATATCACAATTTCATTATAGAATTTTTCTCGTACAGAGCCCCATCCCTACATTAGATGGTGGGAAAAAGTAATAAATAATTTTGTTAGTTATCAAATTATCTTCAATAGGTGAATATCACTTTAATACATAGTGTCGATGGTGGTTTCACCCACCAAGAAGTCAGAATATCGAGAGAGGGTATGAAAAAGATTTCCACTTCCCGGACTCGAAGGCCTAGGCCCATGGGACAGAGGTGTCGTGCCCAGTGAAGCGATCAGAATTGATTTGCATCTGATACCCGACCCGATGAGTAAAGTTGTTAGGAGGAGTGAAGCAAGGCTTCAGGACCGACCTGACCCGGTGGCTCAACATGAAATGATGTCGTTTCAGTTGCCCGACCTGGTTGGGTGGGTCAGGGTAGTAATTTTATGATCATGTCTAGATGACGTAAGCCTTACATCGGAACTTGCATCTTCCAAAGAGGTCTGACGTGACAAGAGCAGGTCACCGAATTATCTTCTAGCGTACACTATCACATGAGAGTTGCTAGGTTATAGGCTGGCTTTGTGAGGTAGCGTGTGGCAGTAGCCAAAAATGGCATGGTTTAATGAGATGTCAGGTGACAGAGCTACTTTCGGCAGAACAGTTGGGGAAGAGAGCCCTCACATTAATGGTAGATTCACGTGGCTTACGTCATGAGATTGGTGTAACAGTAGAATTTACCATAGTATATAAAGAGATCGAGAATTCATTATAAAGGGTTGGTTAAATTTATTCACTCATAACTTGTACAAGAGAAAGCAAAATAGCTTAAGTGTAAGCGAGAGTTAGTGCAGGTCGGTCAAACCCGACCACGTAATAAAAACTTTCTTTTCCTTTGTACCCGTTGATGTAGGTTGAATTTACTCCGCCATGTTAAACCCTCTGTTTTGTCTTTATATTTTCTCATCTTTTGCTCAGTTTGCATTTGGTCCTCAAACCAAACAAATTCACAGTTGAGGAAGAACTATTCTCGGAGTGGTTTTTCCGAATTAACCCTGAAACGAAAATCAACCGTTAACACATAGAATAAAAATATTAGAGTACGAAAAGTATAATATTTTTCATAAACAGTAGATTAAAAAATGGTCAAAATCTTAAAGTGGCAAAATTAAAGAGGCCATTTAAAAAAAAAAAAAAAACATATGAAATATATATGGGTTGGGTAAAATGTGAAAAAAAAAAGTTGCAAACAATCTATCTTACTAGCTTGCATGCATGCATCAATGCATGTATGTATGTATGTATGTATGGAAACTTATAAGCTATTGTGCCAACGGGATAGTTAGAGGATTAAGTATGAATATTGAGCTGACTTATGAATGTTTTAGGTATGATTTGTACATAGGGCACATTAAAAATACATGAATTAAGTTTATTATTTTGGATGACTTTGCAGTACAAAATTGTTTGATTATGAGTTGTGTCTCCAACAAGTAAAAAAAATTGATCTTATATATATATATATACACACACACTTATTGGAACTAGTAATTAACACATTATTTTAAATCGATGGTCAAAACTCAGAGAGATTCATGTACATAAAGTCATAAATGCCAACTGGGTTTTAAATTTATTTATTTATTTTAATTAATTTCTATATTGATTGATAGAGCTGGCCAATAGTTTGGTCCGGTCCTCGAACCGTTTAGTTCACGGTTCCAACTTTTTGTTATCGTAGATTCAGACCGAACTGGAAAAAATCGATTCGGTCATTTCTTTTGGGAAAAGAGAAAAAGTGTAATTTGGTTCCGATTCCGAATCGTACCGAACCTTAAAATTACGATTTCACATTATATGGAACCGTAATCTTACGATTTCATCTGGTTCGATTATGATTCGATTTCGATTCCAAACTAGAATCTTGGACGGGTCTATTGATTGATCCAGGAGTAGAAAAAGACCCATCACCATCAGGCATCAAATGAATGGTGATGAAAGCTTAAATGGATCAAACATTCATTATTCGAGTCAAAACATATTGTCAATTCCTTTACTTCAAATTATAATTAAATATATATTTTTTCTCGTATATACTTAGGAAGATTTTAGATTCTTTTGTAATTTTATGACCACGAGATTCCTTGTATTTAAAAATAATTTTCATCAACAATAACTACAGTACGTTTCATTTGCATTGTATTATTTAAGCCATTGAAACTCCTATGTAATGTACTCTGACCAAACCCTAATTTAATTTGTTTTTTGAATATGACAAAACCATAGTAGGAAATTAATTGGTGCAATTTGAACAACTTTAGGTCATATTTTGAGTGCTATAACAATTTTAAATCAAACCAAGTTGGGGTTTCAACTTTCAAATACGTTTATTTTGTTCTTTTCATACGCAATGCAGTGAATTTAACATTAATAAACAGTAAGATACCTTTTGCTTACAATATTATATTGACAAAAAAATTACAAACAACTGAGTTGGTTATCATATGATCTTAAATTATTGAGATGACTCAGCTTGTTAGGCAGATTAATTTAACTTTTGTGGGTTTTGGTTTTTGCATTACCGGGGGAAATGACTCATTGCTAGGTCTTTTTTTCCCATTCACCAACCGGCAAGAAAAGTGCAGCTAACATTGTGTGGCAAATATTTTCCAAAAACAAAAAAAAAAACAATGTTTGGCAAATCAAAAAGA
Organism: Zanthoxylum bungeanum; assembly: GCA_019454045.1. Classification (NCBI taxonomy): domain Eukaryota; kingdom Viridiplantae; phylum Streptophyta; class Magnoliopsida; order Sapindales; family Rutaceae; genus Zanthoxylum; species Zanthoxylum bungeanum. The sequence goes on along the minus strand of SKCR01005449.1, from coordinate 4,368 downwards.
ATTTGAGAATTTGTACTGGTTTGTTTTTCTTATTGTCCTTGAATATTGGGAAAAATGTCTCTGAGTATTTAAAAACTAAATAAAAATATTATGTTATTATAATAAAACTCCCTGATAGTAAGGACGATAATCGGGATGTCCTGTCACTACCGAATCTCACCCCGTCCATTCCCGATAACTATTCAAAATGAAGAAATCTTCCCGAATATTGGAGAGAAAAGAATTTCACGATTGGAGTAGGAAAACTTACTTCCTTCATTAGGTTTAGAACTTTATCCAACTTGCAAATTATGCCTCAAATGAAAAATGACCAAATCACTATTTGTAGGTGTTGTGATATTTTATATCGTACCGCAAGTGTACGGTGTCAAGTTTTAGTATAAATCAGTGAAAGAGTGTCGAACCCACAGGGACTGCGTTAACTCGCACTAAATACTACAATTGATAATCCTAACTTTATTTAGAAAACAAATAATAAAGATTTTAATAAATAAATATAAAAATAATTATATAGGAGGAACTAATACGATAGAGATTCTAGAATCTGACTTCACTTAGCTGTCTCATATGTATTTGTCATGCGAATTAATCATTGTTCAGTTATATTATTTATAAGTCAAGACTCTGAAAATATCCACTCCCTTTCTCGAGCATCAGTGGAAATATCATCAACTATAAACTTCGATATCTCTATAAAAATCTAGTAGTTAACAACTCATTACGCTTTGTGATTATATATTAACGACTTCAAAGGAACTTATATATTCTCTCGAACTCTATAAAATTCCTAGGTTATATTCTCTAGATCTATTCAAAATCCCTCTCTCGAGTGATAGATTCTAAACATATATCATCATATTTGTGGCCAGCAAACACAAAACATCAAACTCAAAAGAATATAAATAACTCAATAAAACTTCATAACAAAATCGACAATTAAAACAAAGGTTCAAGCATCAGTTACATCATTCTCCAGAGTTAATGAGTAGTTCATGACTAAAGATAAAACCAATGATAAACAAGTCATGAATCTAATGGAAATCATTAGAGTTCTAAGAAAGAAATAAGAAGATAAAACCCGAATTGAATCTCTTCTTCTTCGGACTTCACCGCCTTCGTCTCCTCTTGTCGCTCTTCAATATTCCTCCTTGAATCTCTCTAAAATATGTATTTTGGTGTTTTGTGATGTGTATTAGCCTCCTCTTTTGAGTTGTGGTCGAACTAATGTATTTATAATAAAGTCTTTGAACCATTAAACATCTAAAAAATCCTAAAATCCTATTTCTGGTACGCGCGGGGCGCCGCGGCACCAAATCCCCTGGATTTTGTATGGAACGCATAGATCTCTTTGAGTAGATGCAAATTGATATATTATGGGTCTCGTAACTCTTTCTAGATCAAAAGTACGCAACTGATGCTGGTTTTTGCCTGTTATTGAGTCTGATGCTTCCAATAGGTCCCGAAACACACGTAATTGGTCCATTCTTCATGTTCTAATGCTTCCTACAAACAATACATAAAATAAACTATAAATGACATTAAATGACTCGAACAATAACAAAATAATAGGCTAAGGATGTCGGAATAAGTGGGTATAAACCGCATTTATCAAACACCCCTAAACTTAATATTTTGCTAGTCCCGAGCAAAAGATAAAATAAAAACTAAATAAAAATAACTAAATTAACTAAGCCACTTTCGTAGGGATCACGATTGCATTTAGCATATGCAACAAGCCTTTAAACCCCTAGGCGGCCATAGTAGACGAGTTATAGTCTCGTGAGGGCTTACAGTGACGACACCCACAAACGTCATCACACACAATCATGCAAAAATATAAAATAATAAAAACAATTAAAATATTCACGATAGTTATGCATAAAATTGTCCTCAAAGAGTGCTAATCAATGAAATCAGAGAACCTTCAAAGTACGTAATTCAGCTCAGATCCAAGTTCCTGAATAATTCATCTAGGCTAGACTCACTGTGTGTGTGTGTAAAAGTTCATTCACAGCTTGATTCCTAAGTAAGCCAACTTAATGATTTCATTTAAAAATTTGGATCGATGGGTCAAACCAACTTAGATATCTCAAGTATGCTATGTAATTGCTTTATTTTGTGCTCAGTATGGTATGCTTTTTCTTTTCTTTTTCTTGTCTCGTTTATTCACTTTTTTTTTTCACTTTTTCTTTTCTTTTTTCAACTCACCTACCCTTTAAGGTAGCATTTCTCTTCATGGTGGTCCTAATACTCGCCCATGGGTAGCTTCATGCTTATCGGTTATAGGTGGTTTATTTTATTTCTTTAGAGACTTTTTTTCTTTTATTTCTATCCATACCATACAATCATAACACTAGCAAATCAAGATAGATATCTAAGCAAACGGTCATTCATCGACATACAATTTCTTCAACTAGTCACATTGTCAACTACTTAAGTTTTCACTGCTAAAAACCTATAATTGAGTGCTTACGAGTCAAACATAGATCAACTACTCAAGGAATCAGATAAAAGTAAATTGGACACTTATCGTTTCAAAAATTTCACCCATAAAAAACAGTATCATCATAGGATTTGATGAAGAAATCTATATGGAACAGCCGAAAGGTTTTGCGTCCAGCGAAAACTCTGGTATGATATTTAAGCTTAAGAAGTCCATTTATGGACTTAAACAAGCTTCACGAAGTTGGAATCTTCGATTCGACAAGATTATTAGATCGTCTGGTTTTCTCAAGAATTCGGAAGAATCCTGTGTGTATCAGAAGGCCAGTAGGAGCATGGTCGTATTTTTAGTCCTCTATATTGATGACATCCTAATCATTGGTAATGATATAGGAATGTTACAAAGCGTCAAAGCATATCTCTGTAATAATTTCTTCATGAAGGACCTGAGAGAAACTTCCTATGTTTTAGGGATAAAACTCTATAGAGATAGAAAAATGAAGCTGATTGGGTTATCCCAATCAACGTACATAGATAAGATCTTGGAACAGTATAATTTTGGTAACTGTAAGACATCAAACATACCGTTCAGACATGAGATTCATCTTTCGAAAAAGATGAGTCCACAAACAGAAGATGAGAATGTTAGAATGTCTAACCAACCTTATGCTTCGTGTTTGGGTAGCATAATGTATGTCATGTTATGTACTAGGCCAGATATCAGTTTCGCTGTTAGCGTAACTAGTAGATATCAGTCCAATCCAGGAAATGACCATTGGATAGCCATTAAACATATCTTGAAGTGTCTTCAAGGTATTAATGATAAGTTGATAATTTATGGAGGAAGTGAACTGCAAGTTAACAGGTATACAGATTCCGACTTCCAATCTGATCCCGATGATAGAAAGTCTACATCTGGATTCGTTTTTACCCTTAACGGAGGTGCAGTTTGCTGGAAGAGTTCCAAACAGGGATCAACAGCAGATTCCACCACAGATGCATAATACATTGCAGCTTCTGAAGCTGCAAAGGAAGCTGTTTGAATTAGGAACTTTATCACAGAATTAGGAGTTGTCCCAAGTATCGAGAATACGATTCCGTTATATTGTGATAATACTGGAGCCATTGCGCAAGCAAAGGAACCGATGGCGCATCAGAAGTTGAAGCATGTGGAACGCAAATACCACATCATTTGAGAGATTGTGTCACGATGGGATATTGTCGTGTGCAAGGTACCGAGTGAAGATAATGTAGCAGACCCACTGACGAAGGCCATACCTCTGAAGTTGTTTGATAAACACGTGGAGTCGATGGGTATTAGATACAATCGATATTGACGCTAGAGCAAGTGGAAGATTTTGTTGGGGTTGGTGCTCAGAGCGTCAATTTTCGGTTGTATTTCTTTGAGAATACTACTGTAAAACGTTTTATTATGAATAATATAAGTAGTTTCTATAGTATATTAGATACTAGATAAATTCAAGCGAAATGAGAATCATGAACGTGCCCAAGCTGTCAGGGTTACGCAAGTAGCTTGAGTTTATCATTGACGAGTTTAACCTTGGTACGTCTCCTTGTGAACGTGCCCAAGCTGTCACAAAGAGAAACGACCAAGACCGGAAACCCAGGAGTTACTATTCAGTGATTGACAATGAGTTGTCTACCTGATGAATATATGTAGGCGAGACCGTGCCTCTGTGTGAGCTGAAATATATTCATGGGATCCACCTTTCACTATTTATATTTAATTTAATTATTAATCTTTGTATTCTGTTTGGGGATTACAGTTTTGCATGATTTAGTGGAGGGGCATTTTAGATTAAAAATCCATGATCTAGTTAATGCTTTTGATATATATGAAACTGTTTTATTTCTGCTAACCGTTTTTCGTGATCTATATGATAGATTTGCGATGGCGGCACTTTT
>SKCR01005448.1:0-25701 GCA_019454045.1 Zanthoxylum bungeanum | reverse complement strand
AATGATGTTTTGAGCCTCACCGAGATTCTGACATGAGTATTTTGCACACTTGTCTCACATTCTGGCTGTTGATGAGTGGTCTGGTGTTATTTTCAATCTGAAAAAAGTACTCAAGGGGATTCTACATCATGTGGTCAAAGGTGCAGCCGCAATATGTTTGTTTATGGCTTGGTTGGAATATTGGTGTCTGTCCGTTCATTATAAAGTGGATGCACTACCCTCCAACTTTAAAAGTGCTTCTTGAAACAACATATGCTACGAGGATGACTTAAATGGCTACAATTTACATTTGTATATGTTGTGTTATTTCATGTCATGTTTTTTCGGAATGTCAGATTTTATATAAATCCACTCTAAAATAGTCGTATGTATTTTTGTATCAGAACCTAATCTGATTCATTTTTGTATAATATTTCCGCAATGAGCTGCCCCGTTCTATTGATTGTAATGTCTTCACAGATGCTCGAGGGCCTTGTGAAGCAAATAGCATTGGATTTTGATGTTGCGAACATTGCCAAAGTGGCAAAGGCTTCTAAGGAAGCAAAGATTGCGGAAGTTGGAGCTGACATTGAACTGCTAACCAAACAGAGTTGAATCGCTGGTGATTGGTTCTTTCCTTTGCTAACTCATGAGTAGCTTGCTTATGTGTGCTTGTATGCTGTCATGTGTACCCATTTAATTCCCTTTTGCAGGGTTGGGAAGCCGATATACGTCAGTTGACAAGACGGTTTCTTAACTGTTGATGTGATCATGGATTACGGCAAGATACAGGACACACAGTGCATTGCATCGAGTATTTATCGATAGACAACTACGACGTCTAGCAACTGTAACAATGCATTCTGGGTTTCTTGGTGTATTCTTTTCTTTATTACGACTGCTATTTTCTTTCGGATATTTAATTTGAGTAACAACATTCAAATCATTTCATTAAAATTAAAAACAAAGGAGAACCAAAATGAATTTTACTTCCATTAATGAAATTTAATGCGAACATTTCTCTGCTTCAAATGCCAATGCTTGGGGTGCAATTATCTTCCCCAAACTAAATCCAAAATACCGAGGAAACTCCTCCAACTCCTTCAAGCTCCTCTCCATTTCCACTGCCAGAAACTCAAACTTGATCCTTGAATAATCTTCGATACCCTCCCAACCTCTTGAAGATTCAATCCTCTGCTACTCAAGAACCCTAATGATCAAGACGAGCGTTTAACGTACTGGGAACTTTCAGTTTCTTCACTCCCAAGTTTCTCAAGGTAATCAAGTGTTGGCTTGACGAAAGAATTTTAGATCAAACTGTGCCTTTCGACGCATGTAAGTCGGAGAAAAACTGAGGGCAAAGACAGGCAAGCCGAAGTCGCCGTCCATGAGGCCTTCGAATTTGAAGAAGTCTAAGGTGGATAAGACTTTTGTCACAACATCTGGGGACGGAAGGTTGTGAGGTTTTGTGATGGGGGATCAATGATGCCAATGGCTCTAAGGTACCGGAGATTTTCGCGGTGGGAGGTTTTGAACTTGAGGTCAAGAGGAAGGTTTTGAGAGGAAGAGAATGAGGGGGAGTTGAGGAGGAGGAAGAAACAAAGGGAAGTGAACAGAGTGAATCATTGCTTTTTGGTTAAACTAACTTGAAGCGCAGCAGTTTGTGAGGTCGTTATTTAGGTATCCACAGAAGATAAGAGGATTTTGAGGAGGGTAATTGATATTTTACAAATGTCAGACGACATGTTGCTGCTGTAAATAATTTTAGATTTTATTAAGGTGGATTGACACTTTTGTCCCTTGTAGAATTGTTTTGCCACTTGCGGCACTTCAAATTTTTAACACTCACTCCGTCTAATGTCAACAGAAAAAAAAAACATATTATTAATGTACAAATGGGACAATTTAATATATATATATAAATTGACTAACTAATTTTTTTTTTTTGGGTTAATTTTTTAAAAAACTCACACATCCATGATAAGGATTAAAACTCACACCCATAAATTTATTTTGAAAAAATGAGACGATCGGATAACTGGCCCTAATCGGACTAGAACTCACACCCTCGAATTTATTTTAGGTATTTTGGGACTAAAACTCACACCCCTCAAGTTCATCTAAGTTTTATTTACGATTAGGGGTGGATAAAAAAGTAACTGAAATTGAAAAATCGAACCGAAGTGATAATTTTTTTTTTCAAAATTAATTGTTAAATATTTTAATTAAAAAACCGAACCGAACCGATTTGAATAATTTTTCAACTAAAAAAACCGAACCAAACCGAATTAATTGAATAATTTAATTGAATAATTTTTTTAACATCTAATCATATTATGTTGTTATTTTATAATTATATTTTTATATTATTTAATTTATTTAGTGTTTAGTGATGATTAATTTCATGAAATATTTATAATATTTTATTTTGTTATTATTCTTTTTATATTTTAAATAATTTAAATGATGATTATATCTTATGAAAAAATTTATTGGTATAATTGTGATAATTAGAAGAGTTATAATACTAATAAAAATTTCAATAAATATTAGATTCAGTGAATGTTATTAATTTTTTATTATTATTAAAAAAATTATTTTGAGAACATTAAATTTTTAATTTTTTAAAACTCACACCCTGTAATTTATTTTGAGAACATGAGACGATCGGATAACTGGTCCTAATGGGACTAGAACTCACGCTCTCAAATTTATTTTAGGTATTTTGGGACTAAAACTCACACCCCCAAGTCCATCTAAGTTTTATTTACGACTAGGGGTGGACAAAAAAGTAACTGAAATTGAAAAATCGAACCGAAGTGATAATTTTTTTTATTTCAAAAATAATTGTTAAATATTTTAATTAAAAAATCGAACCAAAGTGATTTGAATAATTTTTCAACTAAAAAAATCGAACCAAACCGAATTAATTGAATAATTTAATTAATTTATTTTTTTAACATCTAATCATATTATGTTGTTATTTTATAATTATATTTTTATATTATCTAATTTATTTAGTGATGATTAATTTCATGAAATATTTATAATATTTTATTTTGTTATTATTATTTTTATTTTTAAATAATTTAAATGATGATTATATCTTATGACAAATTTTATTGGTATAATTGTGATAATTAGAAGAGTTATAATACTAATAAAAATTTCAATAAATGTTAGATTCAGTGAATGTTATTAATTTTTTAATTTTTTTTTATTATTAAAAAATTTAAAAAATCAAATTGTACTGAACTGAATTGAATTGACAATTAAAAATAATTACAATTTTTTTAATAAAAAAACGTACAATTACTTCTTTTTTTTAAAAAAAAAAATCGAATAATTATAATTATAATTTTTTTTTTTTATAATCATACTGAATCGGATCGAATCGTGTCTAGTCCTATTTACGATGAAATCAAGAATTAAAATTTGGATAAGAGACTTAAATGGTTAAAATAAATATTATCAAGGATGAAAGTGTAATTTTCTCTTTTGGTTAACTTATCCATAGAAAAAGCCACCTCAACAAAATCTTTCTTCAAAGGATAAACTAATTGCAGTGGTCGTTATTACACACTTAACTGACTCTTCAATCTGAAACAGAACAGTTCCAAATTCTCCACTAATGGCAACTTTGAAACCTCCTACACAACCCAGAACTCACATTCTCATGACTCCCCTTCATTCAAGATTGAATCCCCAAGTCCACACTCTCTTCAACAGACGCATTACTTTCTCTTTCACTATTTCTTGCAAGCTAAGAACCTCTCAAGATGTTAAAAACAAGAAACAGAATATATCCAAGAAGATTGTTTTGTCCGATTCATCGCCGCCGCCGTTGAAAAATGATCAAGTTCCAGGGAAAGTAGAGAGTAATAGTGGAGTTATTGGGTTGGTAAAGAGGTTGCCTAGAAGGGTATTGGCTGTTTTGTCTAATTTGCCTTTGGCTATTGGAGAAATGGCTGCTATTGCTGCTCTTATGGCCCTTGGTATGTTGCCCTTTTTGTTTGATTACTCTTTTTGTCATTTTAGTATCACACATCGCTTGGGATTGAGTCTGAAGATGTTCTTATAAGTAGTTGATTGTCCTTAACAAAATGAGGCCTTTTGAATTTGAGCCATGGCTTGAAATCCTTGGTAACTTAGGGCTTCCTACAGATAAAAGAGAAATTTTTGGCCTTCTTATTATAATGGATATTAGATTTAGGGTTCTTAATTTTGTCCCAAATTGGCCCTAACCAGCAGCCGCCTGTGTGGGCTGTCACCCCTGTGATGTGCCAAAGCTAACAATATTGTGCTAGTTGGGTCGGTAGCTACGCTCATTGCTGCTTATTGGTTCTGGTTGTGATTTTGTGAATTTGGTATTTATTTTTGTGTGGATGAAAGTAGAACTGTTGTCTCTGTTTTGGTCTGAAAGAGCTCTTATTACTTACTATATTTGATGCATGTTGCCTTCATAAGATGAAGTTTATGCTCAGGAGATTATAGTCAGTAATTGCTAAATTGTGCTAAAGAAATCTTAATAAGATAAACTGACTTGGGATTTGAAGGTTTCATTAATAAGCATGTTCATTGACAATCGAAGAAAGATGGGGAAAGATGCCTTATCATTTTACTGATTTCCTGAAATGCCAACTTTCCGTGTGTGCGGTTCCAAATGTATGAAGCCAATTTGGGAATAAAACATTGATCAAATTAGTGAATGTAAAAATTAACATATTCACTCTACTTAATTTTAATGGGGTTATATCCATAAAATGTGTTAAAAGAGCACAGTGTTCTCGTTAACATTGTATCCTGATGCTTTGCTATTTGAAATTGGCTTTCCGTGCTCACAATGCTTTTGCAGGTACTGTGATTGAGCAAGGTGAGGCGCCGGATTTCTACTTCCAGAAGTACCCTGAAGATAGTCCTGTTTTTGGATTCTTCACTTGGAGATGGATTCTCACTCTGGGGTTGGATCACATGTTCTCATCTCCCATTTTCCTTGGACTACTGGTCATGATGGCACTATCACTGATGGCTTGCACATACACAACACAGATCCCCCTGGTTAAGGTTGCAAGAAGGTCTGATTATTTCTGATAAAATCATTTACTCTTCAACTGGGAATGAGTTGGAGAAGCTCTGTTAACACAACTACATGAATATATGCAGATGGAATTTTTTACATTCTGCTGAGGCTATCCGGAAGCAGGAATTTTCAGACACTCTGCCAAGGGCATCTATTCAAGATTTGGGTGTTGTTCTGATGGGTGCGGGATATGAGGTTAACATTTAACAATAACATCCTATCTTATTCCATTTTCTTTCTTTAGTTCCTTTATTCTTTAAATTTATAATTACTTAGCCACTGCATTTCGTACATCTAGACCAATTCAGTGCAGAAATGATTTTTGATGTTTTTTTCTATCTAGACTGCATACTTGCTCTTTTAACAGTTTTATTCATTGATACTCATGAAGGGCTTCTAGATTGAGATTTCACTTGCTTGAAGAGTATATCTTATCATCAGAGTGAGATTTTTTATCAGGAATTTCTCATCTTAGTAGGAGCTTTCCGAAAAAAAATAGCCTAATACCCACATTAACAATGCTTGGAATACTTGATTAACTGTAGAGATGTGTTGCACTTGCAGAGATCAATACTTATATAAGTCATCAGAAATTACTGATAAAGGCTTATCTTAGATGCTATCAATCATTGTGACTGAACAGTTTCTGTATGAAACAAATCACTTATGTCATCTTCCTATGGCCCTCAGGTCTCACGTCTCATTTGACTGCATAACGCATTTACTCAGACCTAAATTTATATTCATGAATCAGCACCTATATTGTTTTTGTTCATCTTACACTGCTTATACCTCATGTACTAGATTTCCTGCTTATTATGCTTGGTTTTAGCGAATACAGGTATTCTTGAAAGGAACTTCTTTGTATGCCTTCAAAGGACTGGTTGGTCGATTTGCCCCTATTGGAGTACATTTAGCCATGCTGCTGATAATGGCTGGTGGAACTCTTAGTGCAACTGGGAGCTTCAGAGGTTCAGTTACAGTACCACAGGGGCTGAATTTCATAGTGGGTGACGTGTTAGGCCCAAATGGGTTTCTTTCTACTCCTACTGATGCTTTCAGCACAGAGGTTCATGTCAATAAATTCTACATGGATTACTATGACAGTGGAGAAGTAAGCTTCAATTTTCTTGTATAATAACTCACACGAACGAGGAAACCTTACTATAGGAGTTCTGGTTGTTTTGCATTGAAGACTTTGTCTGATCAAGATCTTAATGAAGATTTGCTTCTAACTACCGTGATCTTAAGTTTCTTTCTCCTGGTTTATGTTACAGGTGAAGCAGTTTCACAGTGATCTTTCTTTATTTGATATTGAGGGCAAGGAGGTGATGAGGAAAACAATTAGTGTAAATGACCCTTTAAGGTATGGTGGGATCACAATATATCAGACAGATTGGAGTTTCTCAGCACTACAGATACTTAAGGATGGTGAAGGACCATTCAATTTGGCAATGGCACCTCTGAAAGTCAATGGAGACAAGAAGCTTTATGGAACTATCTTACCCGTCGGAGATGTCAACTCTCCTGAAGTCAAGGGAATGTATGTATTTGTTTCTCACTTACATCTTTAGGAAAGAATTCAAAGAGTTGGTACTCCCTTATCTTTCCTTTAATATTTTTAGTATAATGCAAAACGCTTAGTTTGTTCCTTCTTGCTATTGAATTTAGATCAATGCTTGCTCGTGATCTGCAATCTATTGTCATATATGATAAAGAAGGGAAATTTGCTGGAGTCAGACGACCCAACTCTAAGCTTCCAATTGACATTGATGGCACAAAAATTGAAATTGTAGATGCAATCGGAAGTACTGGTCTTGACATGAAGGTGACAACTTATTTGTAATTTGTTATCTGTTTTACAACTTTTTAAGCACATTGAAGCTTGTTATTTTCAGACTGACCCAGGAGTGCCGATTGTGTATGCTGGCTTTGGTGCTCTGATGCTCACAACTTGCATCAGTTACTTATCTCATTCACAGGTGAAGTTTCTACTTACGTGATAAGCTTGCTGTATCTGTTTTGAAATAGAATTATGCACATAAGTTTATTTTAAAATGCCTCTTATAAAACTTACTGCTCAGTTTAACAGATCAATTAATATAGGTTTTGAGACAACAGCTAGTATGATCTTGAACTAACAAGAAACCGCGAGCAATGAAATAATTGGCTTCCCAATAGTAGTAATATTTTATGAACATGCCTTTTGCCCTGCATTAGTACTGTCATGAAGATGAGTTGCTCAAATGTTAGCTCATGACATTGCCACTGGCAGTGTTATTTACACCATGATTCTGATTCATCATCTGATGTTTCGTGTTCATTTGTTCTCATCTCATTTGTCAACCTCAAGATATGGGCCTTACAAGATGGAACTTCGGTGGTTGTTGGAGGAAAGACTAACCGAGCCAAGGCTGAATTTCCAGACGACACGAATCGTTTGCTTGATCGGGTTCCAGAACTAATCGAATCATCCCTTTCCAAGCAATCTGATGCCATCAGTGGCTAGTTTCTGAGACAATATTTGTCCTAGAGAAACAACATAAGCTGCTATTTTGGATATTGACATCAAACAAAGATACTGTTACTCATTAGCTTGGCAAACAAGCAAGCAATGCAAACACAACTCAATTCATCAGCAGAATCAACACCAAGAGTGCATGACAATGGAGTTGAAATTATACATGTAAGTTTAATATTCATCAAATGTTGTACTTTTAACTTTCAATAGAATACAATACCATTCTTTATGATTACTTTTCTCTTTTTAGCTTTATTCTAGTCACAATTATTCTCTCTTCATTACTTGAGTTTCATTACTTGAGTAACAATCTTATAAGGGCAATCCCACTATGTTACAATGAAGGCATAAACACATTTGGTTTTATCAAATAATAGTTGCCCAGTATTTTTTTTTTGTTATTTTTTTTTTCAAGTTAAGATTGGTATAAGATTTTTTTTTTCCCAATTTTACATAATTAAAAACTCTAATTTTAAAGTTTTTCTTTCTTTCTTTCTTTAATATAAATGTTGGCAAGTTTTAAAATACAAATTTTGGTCTAAACAACTTTACATTATAATCAGACAACATCTTCATTTATATTTTAGAAGTGTGGGACCCAAATTCATTTTTTATCCTCTAAACCTTCTCAATATTCGAACAAGAGTTGATCAAATACAAACCATCTTGATATAATAATATCTTGATGCACGAAATAATAATACTGTCTCGTACTCTATCAAGCTAATAAGAAGTGACAATACATGTATTAGCTCATACATCCAAATGTTATTACTCGATGACGATTTGTATGTGATCAGCTCTGATACTGTAATACTATATTTTTTATTAGAACTATAATTCCGATTCCGAGTCCGAGTCCAGCGTTGAGGATGATGAAGAAGGTAGTTCTTCATTGCAGAAGATCCAAAGAAGCTGAAGAGGTCATGGATGAGTTTAGGTAGCGATTCAATGAAAACTCATTCTAACTTCAAATGTGTGGCTTATGTTGGCAGAGCCCGTGGAGAGAAATTGGCTCCACCTTTAGGCACGGTTGTTTAAGGTTTCATACAAATATAAAATAAAAGGCCCAATCACAATTTAGGTAAAAAAATAATAAAATTTCCCTAATTAATTAATTAAGTATAGAATTATTAATATTAATATATTATTATATTTTAATAAATAATTATTTTAATCTTTCTTATTTTCAAATAAATAATATAATTATTTTCTTTTTCTAAAAATATTAATTCGCTAATTTTTTCTCTTAATCTCCAAAATAAATTTGAGCCGCCCTGAATGACACGTGATTTTTTTTTATTCTAAAAGCCACCATTTTATCTCAAGGTGTAAATGTAGTGTAATTATTGCTTATAAAATTGGCAATCACAGAATCTATAAATTTATTATATATGGGAAATTAAATTAAAATTTATTGAAGAGGAGTGTACAAATGAGGAAGCTACACATGCAACGTACGTGATTAGCTGAAAACCCTCACATTCATAAAAAGAAAAGAGGGTGTGAAACAGAGGAAATGAAAATAGAAGTTATTAATGAATGAAACAGAGGACGAGACAGTAGCAATAATGGCGGCGGAGAAAGGCAATACATTTGAGATAGAGACAAATAAAGAGGAAAAAGATGAAGTGGGCAGTCACAAAAACTTGAGAGAAAGAAGCTGGATGAATGAATCAAAGAAGATATGGGAAATTGCAGGTCCTGTGATTTTAGCATCAGGATCTGAATTCTCAATCATCTTTGTGACCGCTGCCTTTGTTGGTCATTTGGGTGCACTTGAATTTGCAGCCGTGTCTGTTGTTCAAAATGTTATTGAAGGCTTTGTTTATGGGATCATGGTGAGTACTGATCGTTTCCTGTTGATGATTTTCGCGAGATATGAATGCGTATGGATATGAAATGTTATGCTTCTAACATTGTATTGTTGATTTTCTTGTGATATGAATGCGTATGAATCTGAAATCTGAAAGACTGAAACCTTAAACTTATCAGACTGATGCATACGTGTCACATCAGTCATGTCATGTGAAATGTTATACTTGTAACATTGAATGCTAAAAACTTGTAATCAGAGTGTGAATTGTGATTGATGATCACTTGATGTGAAATGTCACATTGAAAAATATAAACTGAAGAATTGACTGCTAGAAAACTAATACTTTGTTCTAAGAAATGATATGTTTCATTTGAACTTGAACTGAATTTGGTCTGGTTTTGTTTGTTAATTAGCTGGGGATGGGGAGTGCTCTGGAGACAGTTTCTGGTCAGGCTGTTGGTGCTGGACGTTTGGACATGCTTGGAATTTATTTGCAAAGATCATTCATTGTTACTGGCATTACAGCTCTGTGTTTAACCCCGTTTTATATCTTCACGACGCCAATTTTAAAGCTTCTACGGCAAGACAAGGAAATTTCTGAGCTTGCAGGGAAGTATTCCAAATGGATAGTTCCTCAATTGTTTGCTTACGCTATAAACTCTCCGATACAGAAATTTTTACAATCTCAAAGCAGAGTTTGGGTCATGACTATGATATCAATGGCAGCGTTGATATTTCATGTTTTGTTAAATTGGATTCTGGTGGCAAAGCTCAATTATGGCATTGTTGGTGCCGCCATAGCTGGGGATATTTCTTTGTGGCTTATGGTTTTGGGGCTGGTAGTTTATGTCACTTCTGGATGTTTCCCGGATGCTTGGACTGGCTTTTCTTTGATGGCTTTCAAGTCATTGGCCAGTTTTGCGAAACTCTCACTTGCATCAGCTGTAATGTTATGGTAATTAGTACTTTGAGTTGAGATCAGTAAACTGTTATTAGATTTCGCGGTACTGACACAATATATCAACATGGTTGTGGTAACAGCTTGGAGCTTTGGTATTATACAGCAGTTATTCTTATGGTAGGATGGTTAAAGAATCCAGAAATTGCAGTGGATGCCATTTCGATTTGGTGAGTTCTTTTTTTTCTATGTATTAAATTCTTTTTCTTTTTATCCTCCTCATGGTTTTAATTGGCAGCATGAACTTGCAACAATTGACTTTGATGATTAGTTTGGGTTTCCATACTGCAATAAGGTCAGTCACTGCTTCTTTGGAATTATTTCAAGATTTTTAAACCAAATTATTGGTATGAGAAAATTTGATTTTATTGTTTTAGAAAAGAGTATTATGATTGAAACCATTGAAGGCAAGAGAAGGTGCATAATTTGTTACATTTATGATCTATTCTATGTTGTCAATGGCGATAGGCGGAGTAAGGTATTTTGCTAATTCCGCCCAATCGCTGCCCAAGTGCCGTCTTTGACTAGTCAAAGAGCTGGTTGATTAGTCAAACATGCAGAATTTTATCTAATATATAAAGAGTCACAACTTAAACTACCTAAACGCTCGCCTTAAGCGGTGCCTTTTATGATCATTAGATAGGATGATGTAAGCTCATTTACCAAATTTACCTGAAGCGTGCGGGTGTCTAATGAACTTGGAGCTGGACAACCAAAAGCTGCAAAATTCTCAATCACGGTGTCTGTAATAACATCTGCAGCATTTGGAATTTTATTCGCTGTTTTGATTCTGGCATTCGAGAACCAGTTTCCCAGAATGTTCACAGACAAACCAATTCTGATAAGTGAGACATCGAAGCTCGCATATTTTCTCGCAGCAACAATCTTCCTCAACAGCATCCAAGCTGTTCTCCTGGGTAACTGCTGCTACATTCAGCACTCTTGCGCAAGTTTCTGCATCTCAAATCGCATATGCATAAAATTTTTAACATTGCAGGGGTAGCAGTAGGTGCAGGCTGGCAGTTTTTAGTTGCCTTGATAAGCATCGTGTGCTATTATGTCTTCGGACTTCCTGTCGGAGCCTTTCTGGGTTACGGATTCAAGCTTGGCCTTAATGGCGTATGGTCAGGATTGTTGTTCGGTTGCCTGTTTCAAACAACTGTTCTTTTGATTCGGATGCTCCAAACAAACTGGCAGAAAGAGGTACATGAAGTTTCTCTTACAGGCATTGTATGTCCCATAATTCAATGTAACAATTTGCAGGATTCCGTACAAGTATGATCTTAACTTCTGATCCCGGTTTAATGATGGCAGGCTTCGGAAGCTATAGATCGTCTGAAAACGATGGATGTTCCAGCTGATCCACGACAACTTGAATAGAACTTAACGTAGACGATCAATAAATTTTCATTACCAATCAACAAGAACAGTAATTGTAATTGTCCTGCATTTGATTTTATTAGAGTTTTACAAGCAATATCATGCTGGTTAGGACTTGTTATGGGAAAAGCAAAAATTTTGCACCTACACCACAAGTCTTATATTACAAACTATAAATTGAAGTACATGAGCCACTGTTAAAAGACCTGGCAGAGGCTCTGCTTAAAATGTTACATCGGCTAGTAGTATAACCACACCGAAATTTATTGTTAATCTTTGTGTGTGGATCTATGTTTATGCTAATTGCAAGAGTTCCTCGCGCTTGATTTCGAATACCTTTAGAAGGGTATCTTCAACAGCCTGTATAAATCCCAGAAGAGAAAATATTATAAAGATCTCAAGGTTAAATAGCTTTCAGAATTCGCCATCAGCAGACTAAACTGATGTAATTTAGTTGTCGCATGATAAATCAAAAGTCAAGGAAGACAAAAGTTTCAAGTTAAACAAGAACCTGGTTAGAATTTTTATGAGAAGAAAATTACCTTATCTGGGGTGGAGGCACCGGATGTTACACCGATTGTGATTTGACCCTTTGGTAGCCAATTTTCTTTCTCCACTAGCTCGCCATGCTGTACAAGATAACAAGGCATTAATAACGAAATTTTGTAACTTAAAAATTACTAGAGCCTGTTAATGCAAATAAAATTCAGTATATTCACACATACCATTAATTTATATGCTATTTTGTTTCCAGGACCTATTCTCTTCCCACTGTCAACCCAATACGAGGGAATTCCACGGGCTTCCGCAATCTCTTGAAGGTGTGAGGTATTGCTCGAGTTCCACCCACCAACAACCAATATAAGATCGACCTTATCCTCAACAAGCTTATACATTGCATCTTGTCGCTCCTGAAGTTGTAACCAAAATAATTAGATCAACTTTTACTGAACACCAGTAGACAACTTGTAGTTTGACTTCTGTAGACATTATGAGTAGGGAACAAAAATTACTTGTGTAGCATCACAAATTGTGTTGAAGCTTATGAAGTGTTCGCTGGCATTTTCCACTCCATATTTACGCATCATGGTCTTCTCGGCTAATTTTCCTGTAGCAAAGAAAATTAACTTAAATACCAGAAGCCAAAGTTTCTTGAAAACTGATGGAATGACATTAGCATAACTGCAACTAACCAATCTCTTCCGTTTCACCCTTGAGCATTGTAGTTTGGTTTGCTATGCCAACTTTTATCAAGTCAACATCTGGATCAAACCCTTTTGAAACAGCTTTCTTAAATTTCTGCAGGCAAGCAGATGACTATATCAATATCTGCAGAACTCCCCAAAAATTGTAGACAATCAAAGTCAAATAAGCAACAAAATTCATACCTCAAGGAATGCTTCTTTTGTCGAGCTAGATCCATCAAGTTCACCCCCGAGAATGTAATCACACACGTACATAGCCTAGATTAAATTACAATTAAAAGAACATTTTAATGAAGATCTCCTAATCTTCCTTGTACAGTATCTCCGAAAATAAATGAATTACAGCCAAAACAGAATACAAGCCACCTTCTGAACATACCTCTTTCATATCCTTTACTATGATATACTTTCCCGCAAATGATGCAGTTGCTACAGTTTCCTCGTGAGAGTATTTACCATGAATAATTGAAGTGTAGTCTCCCTTCTTGTGCTTCTCAACAGTATTCCAGACCTTAACAAAAAAAAAATTCAAAAATTATCTAATATATACATGTAGGGGACCCCACCTAGTTAGAAAATGTTTTGTTTTGTTTTGGTTATATCTAATATCTACATGAAAGGAGGATTAAAGATATAAACATGCGACAGAATAATCATAGGGAAAAAAGATACTTTTCATCTAAATGTACCTTAGACACCCAAGGGCAAGTTGTATCAACAATTTGTACATTCTTGTCATTTAGAGCCACCATTTCCTCCACCGCAGCCCCAAATGCAGGCAAAACCACAACATCACCCTTATTTACAACATCAAATTGCTTCTTTCCTTCGTCAACAGGTATATTCTGAACTTCCATCTCCTCTAACCGCTGCCATGAATAACTTAACAACTTCAGTAATCATTTTATTATAAAATAATAAATGCATCAAATCACGAATGAAGCAAACAGAGTAACAGTTTCATCAATACTGGCTCAGAATAGTTAAGGACTCTTTACAATCCATATCCGTGAAAATGATGAACTCAATAAACAATATGACCGTAAAAATATCAAACTTCAAAATTCAAAAATCATTAGATAAGTAGGATTGATTGTTTAGACCTTATTAACAGTCGGGTTGTGAATGATTTCATTGGTAATCCAAATCCTTTCTTCAGGAAATTGTTTCCTTGCTTCATAAGCAATCTGCACAGCACGCTCAACTCCCCAGCAAAAACCATATGCTTCTGCCAGCTTCACTGTGACATTTCCCCACGTATACTCATTTCCATTCTCCTTCAGCGTCTTCACAATATCACCTGATAAAATTTCAACAAAATCAATAACCCATCACGGCATCACCGCACGAACATTAACTCCAAATGGAAACATTTTGATTTCAACAACTCTCTTTAACATTTTAATCACAAAGTGATTCTGACTGAGTTAATAATTTTAATTTGATACTCCTAAAAATTAAAATTAAAAACAAAAAGAAAATCACTGTTTGGCAACCAAGACAAGTACTTTCACGTGCCTTAATCTTATTAATCCAATCTTCAAAGAATACGCAAATCGGGGGAAAAGGGTTAAAAATCTAAAAAATTTCATGAACAAGTAAAAAATCTCACAAATTTCTTTGATTTATAATTTCCTTTTCTTTATCTATCCTTGAAAATAAATAAATAAATAAAGCTGTGTAATTTACTAAATTAGAGAAATTTAAGTAACAATACTATCATTTCTTAGTGAATAAATTACGCTGAATAATATCATTTACAAATTACCCTTTTTTTTTTAATTAATACTTATCTCCACGAAAAAATACAATCCAGTAACCACAAAATTAGCTGTGTAAAAAAAAAAAAAAAAAAAAAAAAAAGAATATTACTTGTGTACTCTTGATTGATGAGCTCCATAGTCTCTTCTTTATGGCCAAATCCTTTCCGATTATAATTATCACTTCTAGTCAACTTATGCCGAAACTGTTTCGCATCAAAATCGGCACCAACAGCCACCGCCGAGCTTGGCAACTCTTCGCCGGAACATCTAACGAACACAGGATTCCGGCGCCGGAGAGCCAACGCTCCGGCGCGATTATGGCGGGAACCTATGTCCGTGCGAGTGTACAAACGGCAGAGTTGCAGAGTCGTCGCCATGAGAGAGATTCACAGTACAGACAAGATGGGAGAAGAGAGAGAGAGGGAGGGAGATGAACAGCGCACGTTAGCGGAGAACTTGGTGCGCGGTTGATGCCGTATTTATAATTTCCTCACGTTGCAATTTGCATGTGTCTTAATTTTTAAATGGTTTTATTTTATTTAATTATTTATTATTTATTATTTTGATTGTCATTTTGTTTATTTATTTGTTTGAGAAAAGTCGTTTTTGTTTATTAGGATCGTCTTACTTGGTGTGCTTGAATGATGATTCCTTTGGGTTGGTGAATCATCAGAAATATTTAAACAACAATTAGGCACGCAGCCAAGCGGTAGATGAGTTGTGATTAGCATACAGAGGTTTTGAGATCAGCCGTCACGTTCCGCCGTTAAAATAGACTGTTGATCATAATTAGATATGGTAATGGGATTGGATATTATGGATTTATGATGAAAATTAATTCATAATTTTATATTAATTTTCTCGATTTTTCATTCGGGTTTAAAATAATATTTTAAATATGTACCGAATTTTTATTTCGAACCAAAAATCGCCATGAATCTCATATTAAACGCTATGAGATGTCGAATCTCGATTTCGTACAATAAATTATATTATCAATCTAGAAAATCAATTGATGTTATAATACAAATGTGAAATGCTTGAAGTTGAAGAACATATAATTAATGCATCACGAGTGATTGATCTTGATGACTTAAGGACTGGCGATTGATCTAAAATGTTTCTAAATTTATCATGTTTATGTGTTTTCTTCTTGGAGTTATGTTGTGTTGAATTTGTAGTTTTGTGTTTTTTCATGTCATGTATTTGTTGGAGTTGATGCTTGGAGTGCCAATTCGAATTATACATTTTATTATTTATTAATAAAATAACTACATTTTCATTTCATACATTATTAATGATATTGTCATTATGCGTATTAGATTGATGTATAGATATGCTAAGAATGACATCGACCTTAGAATAGTCTTATAATAATATTGGACACTATGTGATCAGACATTGGGATAAATATTACCATTGTAAACTATTCTTAAAGTATATATATATATATATATTATATATATATATATATATATATATATATATTATATATATATATATATATATATATATATCAATTCTGCCATTAAAACTGTTACTGATCCTCTGAGGCATAGAGACCAGATCTCTCCCCTCAGTTGTTATTTCTCTTCTCCCTCCTCCTTCAGAGCACCATTTCTGGGATCCAGATCTGGTACTGTGTTTGCAAACCCCGAAGCCAATTTTATTAAAATCGGATAATAATTATTCATCTGATAAAATTGTATAATTGAGATCCTGTCTTGTATGGTATCAGAGCTAGACAAAGAGGAGGTTCTCTTCTCCCTCCTCCTTCAGAGCACCATTTCTGGGATCCAGATCTGGTACTGTGTTTGCAAACCCCGAAGCCAATTTTATTAAAATCGGATAATAATTTATTCATCTGATAAAATTGTATAATTTGAGATCCTGTCTTGTATGGTATCAGACTAGGTGTGGTTGGATGTTATATTGAGATAAAGATTTCATGTTTTCTTTCTTTTAAATTATCTTCTGTGTGTTGTTGTTGAATTTTTTACTGGTTGTAAGTCCCGTCTAGGATAAAATTCCGCTTAGGGCAGTAAACCCATACCTGTAGACAAACTCATAGGCCTTGGTTTAAAAGCTTAGTTACTCATGGAGTCTCTACTCTCTGTAGAACCTCCTCTTTGTCTAGCTCTTCTACTGAAAAGACTAGTATTTCAAAGAATATAGTAAACTCAGAAGATTTTAATTGAAGATTTTGATAAAGCCATTGACTGCTGGAAATTGCCAAAAATTTCTAAAGATATGATTTATAAAACCAAAAGACTTGATTTTCTAAAAACAGACTATATCATAAAGACTGAAGAACGTGATATAACTCTTACAAAACTTTTTGAGACAATTAAATTATTTTCTGAACATGCTTTAAAACATTTAAGAGATAAAAAATTTAATTACGTGCATGTTGGTTTAATCCAAGTTGGAATAAAGCCCCCCTCTAAAGAAGGCTTGGATACCTCCATCCTAGCGTTCTAAGAGATGGCAGATTCATCTCTTTTGACGATTCTTTACTCAGCAGTATTGAATCAAGTCTCTGTAAAGGTCCTATTTCCTTTGATTGTTACCCAAACATCACAGTCTCCTTGCAAGACAAAAAATATCCTCAAAAGCATGATTCTTCAAATCAAAACCCATAATTACCATATGTTTGAAGGATCAATCCCTGTCGCCTTGATCTACAAGATCTCCTACAAAGCTATGCATTCTGCGTTTAATACGCAACATAAACTTCAGTCAAAAAAGGATGAAACTCTTCTCTTGCAGACTGACCTTTCAAAATCTAACACTGTCATTCCCAGACCCATCCAATGGAAAGATATCAATCTTCCTAATGAATGGATTCTAGAAGGAGCCACTGAACCAGTGTTTCCAAGACAACTTGAGCCAAATACAGAGTTACAAAATGTGACTCAGTATTCTGATGGAAAAGTCAGATTATCTTTCAGAAGAAATACTTCATCTAGGTTCTGTGATTTAGAATCTGTTTCTAGTATTCCCTCCTTAGAAAGAAAATTCTCTAAAAACCCGAACCTGTCTTACAAAGATCAGCCTAGGTTTTCCACCTCGGATATCCCTAGTTCTTCTATACGTTCTGTTGATTATACTACTAGTATCCCTCACCCTATCTACATTAGTACTCAACATGAACAAAGTAAAGAGGAGAATGACCCTTCTCCCCCAACTCTCTCCAACATTTTCTTGCTGTCACAGAGATGTCATAAATGTCCTGCAAAAAGATTTCAATTTGGATAAAGCCTCATTGCACAAAGATTTTTATTCTGATTTGAATAAAGAAAAAAGACTTTGGTTTTTTAAACACTTTCTAAACCAAAGAAAAGAAATCCAAGAAATCTACTATGAAATTTATAAACTTGCATAAAGTCCATATTACGTTTTTTGATTGGTTTGAAATGTATGCTTCTGAAAATGACATTTCTTACCCTTTTAAAGAATCAAATCCCATTACCATTAGAAAGAAAATACCACAATGGAATCTTTTGATAGTGATAGATGAAAGTACATACAAGCAATAACGACAAACAATCTGATACCCAAGAGGGGGGGATGAGGGGGGGTGTGATTGGGTTATCGCTATAAATGCGGAAATATAAAATCTTTGCCGATTTTAAGCTCTTATTACCAAGTGGGAGTTTTAGGTCAAGTTTCTCTATTCAAATAAATGGCTTATATGCAAGTTTCTATTCAATAGGTGTAAATACAAATAAACTTGCAAGTGTATAAAAGAGTAGGGAAAGAGAGATACAACACCACCGCGATATATAGTGGTTCGGCAAACCGTGCCTACGTCCACTCCCTCAAGCCTCGCTTGAAGATTTCCACTAGAATCGAGTTTTCCGTGGTTCACTCGTAACCAAGAGTTTTCCGCCAAGGCACACTCCGAACCTTTTACAATATTGAGTTTTCTACGTAGGTGCACTCACAACCTTTACAAATTACCCAAACAATGGGATTTCACAAACCGCAAGTGTTTTTGATATGAAAGATTTAAAACACACTTGGGCACTCACAAATAATAAGAAGATTGTGTGAGAGCAAACCCAAGTGTTCTAAGCTCACTAAATGATATGGAAGATGTGTGTGTGAGCTTGGATGAGTGTTTATGAATATGAAGGTGTATGATACTCTTTTGTTTGCCTTAGAGAATGTATATGAAGGTTTTCTAGATCTCTAATCTAAGGCAAAGGAGTTGGGGTTCTATTTATAACAAAATGCAAAGTTTTCCCCAACTTACAGCGAGACCGGCGAGCAAACGGCGAGGGGACCGGCATACCGGTCTAGGGCTCCAACGGTAACATAACGTTCAAAAAACTAGCCGTTGGACCGGCGAGCAAACCGGCGAGGAGACCGGCGAGGAGCTCCCTGGTTCCAGAGAGCATTATTTGCTCAGCTAAAACCGGCATGGAGACCGGCGAGCAAACCGGCATGGGGACCGGCATGGAGCTCCCTGGTTTCAGTATGTGCATGACCAGTCAAGACTGACGACACTTGGTATTTTGGCCGTAACTTTCTCTAGAAAAATAAAAATCATGATCCGTAAATTTATACATAAACTAGACACATAGATCTAACTTCTGTAAAAACTTCAGCTCCAAAAACATTAAGATGAATTTTATGTAATTTTTCTAATGTTACGTGTATGCAGAAAACGCACATCTGAACATGTTGTACTAAAAAGGCTCTAGCAAAAGTTCTATGCATCGGAATTATGTTCCGTTTGAACCGTAGCAAACTAGAGACACATATCTATCTAACGGTATATTATTTGAAGTTTAATTCAACCGTTTGATAGTTTTTGGAAGATCATTTACCGATGCACTTGTGCATAGAAATTCATTTTTGTGCAAATAAAGTGCAAATGATTCTTTAAGCATTCTAATCCATTTTAAATGCAAGTGATGCAAAATGTATGATTCCTAAGAGCTTTAGATCACTTGAGTAAACTCACTTACAATAAAATTTAGCTCTTAATCATTATCTTCGATTTGCCGCTAGTCTTCATATTCTCGCTCTTCACCTCTTATGCTTCGACACTTTTTGTATTGCTTCGTGTTTGCACGTCGAAGTCGTCAATTGCGTTGACGTCATCAAAATCTAATTACGCGACCAAGTCGCCAACAATCTCCCCCTTTTTGATGATGGCAACCCCTTAAAACTTGTTGATACTTGTGAGCTTCTTGGAGTCCAAATTTGTTAATTTTGCTCCCCCTCAACATAAGCTCCCCCTCAATGTGTGCTTGTCTTCAAAATAGCTCTATAAGACTTACAAACACATTAGTACATTTACTCCCCCTTAAACAAGGGTGAGGGTAAAACAAGTTTTAATCTCATTCTAATGATTTCTCCCCCTTTGACATTATCAAAAAGTGGAGAAGAAAAAATTAAGTTCTAAAATGAGATACCAATAGTGTTGTGCAAAAATGATAACAAATTTAAAAAATATGCACATTTAGCATTTCCCCCTTTTTGCCATAAAAAATCAAAATTCATGCATAAAATAGCATTTTTCAAAAGATAAATACTCATGAATACCATTTAAAATCTAAGATCATCTTAAGCATGATTTCTCCCCAAATTTGATTCCAATTAAAAATATATCAATACATTCCATGATACCAATTAAAAATCAATTACTTCAATCCATTTTAATGATTGTCTTCTTATGAATATCTTACCAATACTTCTTAACAATCAAAATTCATGATTTTCATGATTATTCAATTATTTTACATGGCAAATTCATTTTAATGCACAAATTAATCAAATGATCACATATATGAAATTTGACTCAATGAATTCAATGTGATACCAATTGAAATAAAGAAGGGGTTTAAATATATGATTAAGGCATTTAATGATATCAAATGAACAATTGATACCAATAGAAGGTTTAATAAATTGCCTTATCACTTTGTATGCTTCAAAAAATATTCTTACCAATATGAAATATGCATACATAAATAATTTAGAGGAAACGGTACCAATGTTTCCGTGAATACGGATTTTACCTTTACCGTTGCGATTCCTCATTTCCTTGAGCCTTTGGGATCAATTTTGTAATTCTCTTTAAGGATCCATTCCCAAAGCTCCCCCTACAAATTTTTCAATTATACTTTGGTACCCAAACTTTCTTGGGTCCATTGGGGTTAGTTTTGATTCCTTGAGGAATCCATGCATTCTTATTCACATTCATATACATGCATTCAAAAATTTTATGTCCCTTTTTGTTACAAGCATGGCATGTGACATTTTCATCTATTTCATTCTTAGCATGAGAATATGATGCCTTAACAAAATAATTTCTCAAAAATTTTCTTTTAATATAAGGCCTATATCCTAATCCTTCTCTTTTAAATGCACATTTTTGGGATCCAATAAGCATATTAAAATTTTTATGTCCCAATGTGAATTTGCTAAGTATGTTTTGCAAATCTACAATCTTAGTATTTAATAAGACATTTTCATTCAATATAGATTCGCAATCGCATGTCTTAGAGCTAGATGGCATATTTGATATGGCATTTTCAAGTTCTAGCTTTTTAATCTTTAAACATGCATTTTCATCATTCAAGCATGCAATTTCTTTTTCATGTTTGGCCTTTAAGCAAATAATCTCATTATCTAAAACATGAATTTTATCTATATAGCATGCATGTTCATTTTTAAGTATAGCATGCTCATTTTTAACTAACTTCAATTTCTTTTTAAGCATATCACACAATTCTTTAAGCTATTAAAAGCATCAAGTAAATCATTATAATCTTGAGAATGTGTGTACCTCTTCTTCTTCGCTTTCTTCCTCAATTTCAAAGTGGATGTCCTCATCCGTGATAGCCATGAGTGCTAGATTTGTTCTTTCTTGGACCTCTTCTTCTTCCTCGGATGAGCTGGAGTCGCTGTCACTCCAGTTGAAGTTGCTTTCATCGCCCTTTTCTTCGATTTTCCTCTCATTTTCCTCAATGGGCAATCCATAGCTATATGACCCGGTTTGTTGCATTCATAACAAACAATTTTCTTGTTCTTCCGCGGCCATTTTTCTTCTTTCTTTTCATCCGTCTTTGATTTTCCCTTTTGTTTTACGGATTGAAGAAGCTTCTTGAAGCTCTTATTTATTTGAGCCAACTCATCATCACTATCATTTTCACTTGAGCTTGACTCATCTTTTCTTCTTGCTTTTAAGGCCAATGATTTCCTTGTCCTTTTCTCATCTTCCTCCTTTTTATCCATTTTGATCTCCATTTCATACTCAAGCAATTTGCCGACCAAATCATCCATCTTTAATGTGTTTATGTCGTTTGCTTCTTTAATGGAGGAGGTATAGCTTCTAAACTCTTTCGGGAGAGATCTCAAATTTTCTTCACTTGATCCGATGTCCCGATGACTTTTCCCAAGGCTCCCAAATGGTTGATGATGATTGTAAACCTTGAAATCATGTGATCGATTTCTTCCCCGGATTCCATCTTGAAATTGTCCAATTCGCACATGAACCGGTTGATCTTCGATTCCTTCACTTGACTTGTGCCCTCATTGACCATTTCCAAAGACTTCCATAAATCATATGCATTTCCACATTCCAGAAGCTTGCTACTTGATCCCGATCAATGGCACATAGGAGTTGGTTGAGTGCCTTAGCATTTTGTGAGGCTAGTTTCACATCCTCATATCCCATTCTAAACTCGGTTTTGGAATATCAACCCCGTTGCTATCCTTCTTTGTTGGCCCTTTTGCACCTCGTGTGATAACCAAATAGGATGGCGGATCATTGGCTAGGAGATAAGTCAACATTCTTGACTTCCAATAGTTGTAGTCGGTTCCGGTGTAAAACGGAGGTCTAGTTGTTGAATACCCTCGGCAAAATTTGACGGTTTGCTTGTAGAGGCCATGATCTATTCTCGGACGGTTAAGTCTTGTAGAGAATACCTCGCTCTGATACCAACTGAAAGTACCTACAAGCAATAAGACAAACAATCTCTATACCCAAGAGGGGGGGTGAATTGGGTTATCGCTATAAATGCGGAAATATAAAATCTTTGCCGATTTTAAGCTCTTATTACCAAGTGGGAGTTTTAGGTCAAGTTTCTCTATTCAAATAAATGGCTTATATGCAAGTTTCTATTCAATAGGTGTAAATACAAATAAACTTGCAAGTGTATAAAAGAGTAGGGAAAGAGAGATACAACACCGCGATATATACTGGTTCGGCAAACCGTGCCTACGTCCACTCCCTCAAGCCTCGCTTGAAGATTTCCACTAGAATCGAGTTTTCCGTGGTTCACTCGTAACCAAGAGTTTTCCGCCAAGGCACACTCCGAACCTTTTACAAGATTGAGTTTTCTACGTAGGTGCACTCACAACCTTTACAAATTACCCAAACAATGGGATTTCACAAACCGCAAGTGTTTTTGATATGAAAATTTAAAACACACTTGGGCACTCACAAATAATAAGAAGATTGTGTGAGAGCAAACCCAAGTGTTCTAAGCTCACTAAATGATATGGAAGATGTTGTGTGAGCTTGGATGAGTGTTTATGAATATGAAGGTGTATGATACTCTTTTGTTTGCCTTAGAGAATGTATATGAAGGTTTTCTAGATCTCTAATCTAAGGCAAAGGAGTTGGGGTTCTATTTATAACAAAATGCAAAGTTTCCCCCAACTTACAGCGAGACCGGCGAGCAAACCGGCGAGGGGACCGGCATACCGGTCTAGGGCTCCAACGGTAAAAACGTTCAAAAAACTAGCCGTTGGACCGGCGAGCAAACCGGCGAGGAGACCGGCGAGGAGCTCCCTGGTTCCAGAGAGCATTATTTGCTCAGCTAAAACCGGCATGGAGACCGGCGAGCAAACCGGCATGGGGACCGGCATGGAGCTCCCTGGTTTCAGTATGTGCATGATCAGTCAAGACTGACGACACTTGGTATTTTGGCCGTAACTTTCTCTAGAAAAATAAAAATCATGATCCGTAAATTTATACAAACTAGACACATAGATCTAACTTCTGTAAAAAATTCAGCTCCAAAAACATTAAGATGAATTTTATGGAATTTTTCTAATGTTACGTGTATGCAGAAAACGCACATCTGAACATGTTGTACTAAAAAGGCTCTAGCAAAAGTTCTATGCATCGGAATTATGTTCCGTTTGAACCGTAGCAAACTAGAGACACATATCTATCTAACGGTATATTATTTGAAGTTTAATTCAACCGTTTGATAGTTTTTGGAAGATCATTTACCGATGCACTTGTGCATAGAAATTCATTTTTGTGCAAATAAAGTGCAAATGATTCTTTAAGCATTCTAATCCATTTTAAATGCAAGTGATGCAAAATGTATGATTCCTAAGAGCTTTAGATCACTTGAGTAAACTCACTTACAATAAAATTTAGCTCTTAATCATTATCTTCGATTTGCCGCTAGTCTTCATATTCTCGCTCTTCACCCCTTATGCTTTCGACACTTTTTGTATTGCTTCGTGTTTGCACGTCGAAGTCGTCAATTGCGTTGACGTCATCAAAATCTAATTACGCGACCAAGTCGCCAACAATAGAACCATTGATTCTGAACACCCTCCCTTGAGAAATATAACAATAGATCATGGTGAACCTTCAGTTCAGATTAAAGCCTCACCTTTAAAGATTCATAGACCCAATGATGCTGATAAAGACTTAGATAGTATTATCCAACAGAATAACTTCTGTAAACTAATCTAAAACAATTGGAAAACAGTTGACTAGGATAGAAGGTCAAATCCAACAGTCTACGATTACTGTTTCTTCCTTAAAAACCGTAGTAAAACCTAACCTAATGGATAAGAAACTTAAAAGCCTATTTTTGAACCATTCCAGGTTTCTAAAGATAGTCAGAAGCTTGTCCATGAGTCAAAATCTGATTTTGTTAGAGCTATTAAAGAACAATTGGATAGGATAGAAACATCATCTTCCTCTTCAAAAAAGAAAATTGATATTGCCCTAGATACTCCCCAATCTAGTAGTAGAATCGGGGTTCTAGACTTAGAAAACTCTTCCATAGCTTCTTCTGACATAGAAGCCTTCCAAGAAAATTCCAAACCTGTCTCTAAAGTTAATAAAGTTCATTGGGAATTAGCACTTCCTGCTACTTCTTATTCTCCTCCTGATATAGCTGTTGATAATAGGCCTAGTGCAATAAGCCAATCCAGGTTTAATGCATCTTCTGTCAATGAATGGAATATAGATGGAATGTCTGAATATAACATTCTAAGCCGGATGATAACGAAGATGACTGTTTCGGTATTCTCTCCTCTTTAAAAAAAAAAGTATTTGAGTAAAAGAAAATTATTTTCTTTTCCCCTTCACTCACTATTCTCATCACGAGGAAAAAGCTGTGGGATTAGAAATTTTCAAAAAAATTTTACTGCATCAGAAAGCATCCAAAGCTCAGGACAAAGACCGGTGGGACCTCGAGCATCTTATCTTATGACAAAGCCATGTGAAGAAAGTATGACAAAAGAAAGTATGACAAGGCCATCTTATCTTATGACAAAGCCATGTGAAGAAAGTATGACAAGGCCATGTGAAGAAAGCAAAAGCACCTTATCTTATGACAAAGCCATGTGAAGAAAGCAAAAGCATCCAAGTAAAGCAAGCATCCAGCACGTTACAAAAATCAGAAAAGCAGAAGCATCTTACTGTTTTTGATAATTGTAATAATTCAAAGTCATTGTACTAATTGAGAGTGGTTGGTTGATTGGGTATATAGTTCCCATTAACTCTCAGAGGAGGGCATCCGTTTTTCTTCAGAACCATTTTCAATTTCTCTCTTCTCAAAAAACCTTTCTCTTAGTATTAGTTTTAAATCTTGTTCTCTCAAAAGAAAATGTAAGCATTTATTTTAAAAGGAGGTAAAGTTATTTATTTTTCCTGTAATTTATTTCGAAAAGCATGCTTGCAGACTGATATTCATATCAATTCTTCCATTAAAACTGTTACTGA
>SKCR01005447.1:0-26132 GCA_019454045.1 Zanthoxylum bungeanum | reverse complement strand
ATTAAATTATAGTTGATTTTATAATTGGATTATAGTAATCAATATAATTAAATTTAATCAATTAAATTATAGTTGATTAGATAGTTGGACTATAGTAATCATTTTAATAAATAGTACCTAAATCGTTGATTAAATAGTTGGACTATTAGAATCAAGATAAATTGAAAGATTAATATTTAAAACATAATCCTGGATGAAAAATGTTTTAAATGACTTAAATTTTCAAATTGGGAATAAAATTTCAGGATGGTCCTGGAAACTAATAAGTTACTTTATTTGATAAAATAACATATTAGGCCTAAGTCTAGAGTTGAGCAAATAGTAGAGCATGATCTTTGGAAGATTCATGCGATGATAACTTAAGTGCTTAATCAATAAGCTCGCCAAATAGACTCCTTAATTTCTTAGTCAGAACTAAGGATTAGATCCTTATAGTATGATAATGAAATTGAAGGATCTTCATGTATCTATTTTTAGATCTTAGAAGTATAATTACAATAGTAAACTCTTGGAGAGTTAATAGCTATACTCAAGGAATCAAACCCAAAGTTTGCAATAAGGCAAGAAGCGCAAGGCGCGCTTCTTATTTCGACATTCCGGAAGGCCAAGGGTTGGCCAAAGGCTTATGGGGTACCGAAAAGGGAAAAGGCAAAATCATTATAATCTTCTGGGAAGATAAAGGACATATCCCAAGATGTCTGCCTAAATTGTCGCAAACGGGGATCACGGAAGCGTGACTGCCGTATGGACAAGGCAAACATGAAGGAATTGAAGAACGAGCAAGGCTCTGACTTCAAATATGTTTGTCATAAAATATGTTCACTGTAGTATTAAAATTGGATTTTAGATACTGGATGTGGTACATAAATATGTACTGGTGTGCAGAATCTACTGAAAAGTAGGATACTGACTTCAGTTGAGATTAATCTGTGAATTGAAAATGGGACGAAAGTCGCTGTTTTAACCGTAGATATCAAAGTTTAGGAACTACCCTTCGGGTGTGTACTTAAATTAGGAAACTGTTAAAATGTAACTAGTTTGACTAGATACATTATCTCTATATCATGGTTTAACCCGTTGCGGGTATACCTTTATATTCTAGAACACTAAAGTGTTTTATTATATAAAGATGATATTGAGGTAAACACATTAGATGTGAATAACAGAATTTATATTTTGAATATAAATAAATCTCAAACATATAACATGACAAACAAAATAGCTCAAACTGATTTAATCAGTTAAAACTTAAATGTGGCATTGTTGTCTGGGACACAATTTAAAAAAGACTCGTATATCTACACTTTTGAAGAGTGGGTACTGGGACAAATTTGATTCCATTCAAATAATGTCTACTAATCTAGTTTATTAGGCAAAGTGCCTGAAACACTTTTACTTGGTAAAAGTGCAAGTGCCACCGATCTGTTAGCCCTCGTTCATAGTGACGTAAGTGGGCCCATGTCTAGCTAGGCTAGAGGTGGATATGAATATTTCGTGACCTTTACGGATGTGGCATCGCGTTATGGTTATGTGTTTCCTTAGAAACACAAATCAGAAACTTTTAGAGTTTCGACACGAAATAGACAAACAGATGGGCTAAAATATAAAACCATCACGGTTAGACCATGATGAAAAATACTTAAGCAATAAGTTTCTCAAATACTTGAAAGATTATAGTATTCTTTCAATGAGGACTCCTCCCGGAACACGTCAATCCTAACGGTGTGTCCAAACGGAGATACCAAATTTTGTTGGACATGATAAGGTTAATCATGAGTCGCTCTGAGCTACCATTTCCTTCAAGGGATACGCATAAACAGTGCAAGACTTATTTTGAATAAGGTTCCATAAAGATCTGTTTGACAGACTTCATATTAGATATGAACATGAAAGAAACCGAGTTTTCTCATTCCTGTAGATTTGGGTATGCTAGGCATATGTTTGGATGATACCAAACTAGATCCCAAATCGGATAAGTGCCCAAGTTGTAGGTTATCCTAGGGAAACCAAAGTATAGTACTTATACAACTCATAAGAGAACAATGTAATTGTTGCTCTCCATACGGTTTTCCTAAGAGGAATACTTATATGCAGTGGTAAGTGGGAGGAAAGTAAAACTCGATGAAAATCGGAGTAATACTGTTCCAGGCACCGATCCTTTAATGGAACACAAATAGTTCATCAAGGATGAAACTGTACCAATAATCTTTGAATACACAAGAACCGCGTAAGTCGGAGAGAGTCAGAAAACAACCTGGGGTATGGGTTTCTGATCTCACTCATAAAGATGTCAATCTTATTGAGGAATACGAACTGACTACGTATGAGGAAGTGATACAAGGTATCGACTCCCTATTATGGCAAAGTGCCATGATATCCGAAGTGGATTCCATGTATACCAAACAAGTTGGATACTAATTGTTGTACCGCAAGGCATTGTGCCTATTGGTACTATATAAGTCTTCAAGGAAGACATACATGGAAGGCAACATGCCAACAACTAAGCTAGGCTTGTAGCGAAAATGTATCGTTATCAACATTGTGTCGATTACGACGAAACCTTTTAACTGTTACCATTGTTAAATCCATTTGGATAATGCTTGCTGAAGTTGTATGTTTCATTTATGAAATATGGCAGCTGAATGCCAAAACCGTTTTCCTTAACGGAAACCTTTTGGAGGATGTTTATAACATCCTGATGGTTTTTTCGTACCAAAACGAGCAAACAAGATTTGCAAGTTAATTCGATCCATGGATGGATTGAAGCAAGCATAACGTTCTTGGATTATCGTTTTGATGTAATCATAATGGTGTATGATTTAATTCAAAACTAAAATGATTCTTGTGTATATAAGGAGGTTAGTGGGAGCGCACTGAAAGTGAAAGTCTTAAGTAATGATGACATGTCATTTCTTGGAAATGATATTCCCATAAAACAATCGATGAAAGCTTGGTTTTCAAGGAAATTCTCCGTAGAATTCTTGGGAGAAACAACCTTCATTCTAGGAATAAATATCTATTGGGATAGATCTAAAGTTGTTAGTACTCTCCGAGAACTCGTACATTGAAATAAATGTACGTGACCTGGTGTCTCATACGCTTTGAGCATATTGAGTCACAATCAGACCAATCCATGTGATAGTCACTGGATTGATGTTAAGAACATCCTTAAGTATCTTAGACGAACTAAGGATGTTGTCTTATACTGTGGAGAATGAGAACTTGAAGTGACTGGGATCACTGCTGCAAGTTTCCAAACCGATAAAAACGACTATAAGTCGTAAGAACGGTACTATAAAGTTTGAATAACGAAACAGTGAGCTGGAAATCCTCCAAGCAAGATACTGTTACCAAATAAACAACAAAAGCGGGTTATTGCTGCAGCTGAGGCAACAATAGAAGCCTTCTGGATTGATAATAAATCTAATTAGATTAGATATAATTCTGTTAGCAGCTGAGCTAGGCTACAGCGCAGGCTAAAGAATTAATGGTCTCATCAACGATCCAGAAATATTCTTTGACTATTCATCTGATCCGTTCGGATCATACATCGTGGCGATGTGATGATTGTATAAATCGCATCAGATGATAATCATGCAAATCCGCTGACGAAAGCCTTTCCTCAGCAGAAGTTTGAGCGAATCGTACATAGTTCGGGTGTAGGACACTTGAGTGACTGTCTATAGGCCAAGTGGGATATTGTTGGACAGTTATGACCCATAGCGTCACTATTTGTACATATCATGGTGTTGTTGAACAAATTAACTATGTGACAAAGGAAATTGCTCTTTTATCATTTGTGATTAGATCACCAAGATATATAAATGATAGAAGGTCCATATGATTAGTTCCGGATTGAGATGATATGAGACAGTATCAATCCACGAAGGTGTAATCATTAAATATCCATAGTCGTAGTATTATCGAGATTGGACATCGATAATGCGGAATAGACTAGTATTACACTTGTGCGCGTTGTGGGAGCATAACGGCATAGTTCTCATATATTTGGGTATAGGATACTCATGTAAGTGTAGTAGGAGGTTGTGTTTTACCGATGGTACGGAAAACAGCTTCGCTCTGGATAGACCCCTCGAAATTCCATTGGTAGTATGACTATGTGTCTATGGAAGTCCGAATCAGGGTAGGTGTATTTGGTCTTAACCTGAGACTTGCACCGCTAGTACTTGCGACAATCAATATACTTTGGTTTTGGTCGTCCAGGGCTTTAACAGGTTCTGTGTATGCCTCTTCTGGGTATATTGAGAATCGTAGTGTATTGGGTGTGATGTCGAGATGGAAGTATCACTCCAGTCATAGTGGAGATGATGATCACGTAGGATACGGAACTTGTTCTCTTATATGCTGCAGCTATCGGGATATTATGACTAGGTCATGTTTATCCGATTATAGAGACTAGTTACCAGAGATCCGATATGTGCTTCGTACGGGGCAGACACACTTCCAGCCCCAGGCCTTGCACGTGACATCTGATACTGGATCGAAATACGCAATACTATGTATACTACGCCTGATATAGATCACATATTCCTGTAAGGATATTTCTGGAGAATTGGGTAGGCATGGCATTTTGCTAGAAGCCAACCTTGTCTTGTAAATCGGTAAAAACGTAGTACTAGGTACGTACGTGTTCGGATAGTCCGATGACCGGATTTACTACCAACATATTTGGGGATCTCATGGGTCGCTTCCTGAAGATTCACCGATGACGTATGACTCACACTTTATTAATTCGTTAGCGACGTGAATAGTGATTTTACTATGCATAATTATTTAATTACGTCACAACGGAAAATTCATTAATTTGGAATTAACAAACTCGAGCCCGGGAGTGTTTGCGGGCGCACTCGCATTGCGAATTTAAGTGCGGCCCACAAGTCACATCAAGCGTCAAATCATTAGTCACATCAAGCGTCAAATCACTTGTCACTTTGAGTGATGTGACAATTTGTCACTTGATTGATTGATGGAGTTGGTGGTTGGCTTAATTTCCTTTGACTTTTGGAAAGCAAAATATTTGGTAAATGATTTTTTGAAATTCAATTAGTGTATTAGATACACATTTTTTTCAACTACCAACCTAACACACTTCTCTAAATTTCTTCTTCTCTCTCACGGCCACAAGGCCAATTTTCTTCCTCCATTTTCTGCTCAAAGCCGAGAATGGCAAGGAGAAGCAAGGTGATTTTTGCGACAAAAATTACCGAGTGCTAGCACACTTTCGGAGTCTTGCGAAGGTGATAGGGAACCGCTCCCGTGAGCATGGAATCACATCACAAAGCTTGGAGCTTGAGATCATCCATGGCCGAATTTGGAGGAGCAAAAAACCAGTCAAAGCCGTGAGCTCTAGGAGGGAAAAGCTTGATGATTTTGTTCTTCGCATCGCTCAACCGATCAAGGTAAGTATTCCGCAAATTCTTTGTTGTATTCACAAATGGTTTTTGCTTAAATCGATCCCGGTTAGACCGTAGAATCCCAACATTGGTATCAGAGCGAGGTTGAGCATGAAACTTGAACTTAGGGTTAAAATTGGGCAAATTGAATTTGAGCATGATTTGATAAAATTAATTATACCAACTTTGAAAGTTGACATCTTTCGTAATTGTTTTTAAAAAAACAAAACACAAAAAACTCATCTCTCTCTTTTTGCTCTCCCATGGCCGAAAATTTGCACTCTTGGAGGGCAAATTTTTCTTTCAAATTTTGTTCCATTTTTGGACAAAGCTAGCACTTTGGAGTTAAAGAAAGGTGATAGGGAAACTCACCCTTGAGTTTGGAATACAAAAGAAAGCTTGGAGCTTCCGAAATACAAAGAAAAAGTCTTGAAACTCATCCGATAAATGTGAGTATTTCCGCAACTCTCTTTGATTTATTCACACACAAATCATCTTAGTGATCTTGTGGTATGTCTAGGACACCAACAGGGAGATGTTATAGCTTGGAATCTTCAAGGTTCGACAATGGTGATTTTGGCAAAATGGGTCAAGTGTTTGAATCATCAAATTAGGTTATATTTAATATTTTTATGTTGTTATATGATGTACTTTATGTTAGTGTGTTTGGGGGAAGGATTGGGTTATCATAGGGAGCAGAATGATCAAGAATGAAAAGATTTCATTAATCAACACCAATTCAGTTATTCGATTTAGAGTTCTCGCTAAGTCCTTCTCAGAGTTTGGTTAATCAAACTCATTGCCTTTTGTCGTAAATTTTGTAATTTATCCCTTCCTCTGCTGCGCGAAAACTCGCTTCCTGGCTTTCCCGGACATTGTTCCTGTTGGATTTCAGAGTTCATGCGCAGCGGAAATTGTGTTTTTGGTGACAGGAAAATTATTTTCACATGAACAATAAAATCCGGATCCGGATCCGTATTCTCTAGTATATTTAATAAAAAAAATATAAGAACTCAGGTTAGTAATATACCTTTAGATCTGGATCTCTTTGAATCACGATTCTTCGAACCACGATCTTCCTCGACTTATCTCCTCACCTCAAACAGCACGTGTGGGCGTAAAAATAAATGCGAAGAACACTCTAATTTTTAGTGAATGATTCGTGTACTCAACTCATGAGACGAATCTGTAGGGTTATTTGTTTATGGTTTTCTCAAACCAAAACTAAGAAAAAATCAAAAACAAAAAACAATTTCCTGTTTTTCCAATTTTTTCTCTCTCTTGCTCACTTCTTTTAGTTGTTGTTTTTCATTTCTCTACTTTTGCTCACGTTTTATTTTTTATTTTATATGTATTAGATTTCTATTGGATCAACTCTTTTGATCAAAATAGAATTCTTATCCCATGGATGAATTTAGGATCAATACAAATTCATTAAGGATATTATTAATTTTAATTTTCAAAAAATCAAAAATAAAATCCTTTAATATTTATCTCATAATTTATCAAAGATAATTCATTAAAAACAATTTTCAAAAATTTCAACTTTTGAAATATTATCTTATTCAATTTAATTAATCAAATTAATTAAATATTAATTTTCATAAATTAATAAATAGATACATTATCTATTAATAAATATATTAAGACAACATTTGTCATAATTTCCAAACAAGAGCTATATGGAATAATTAGAGTGTAAAATAATTCATAATTATTTTAAATAATTCTCAACTATTTTTCTTCGCAATTATAATCGTTCGAACAGTGATAGAAGACGACGAGGGGACCGATGGACCTATAATTCTAAGCTCCAATAATTCCGTCGATTAATTATAAACTCTTTTATTAATCAAACGAAATTATTAATTCTGGAGTAACTCCACTAAATACCCAGAATTGCACTCTCAGAATTATAGAATTAATTACTCAAAGTATTCGTCCATTGATATAGTCATTACCTATGCAATGATCCTCCATAATAGATTCGTAAAGGAGCTAGGTATAAAATATCCGTTAACCTCTCCAATTACATCTTTATCCTTGACTTCCATTAGTTCTCAAGTGAACAATTAATTCATAACTTTTATGAATTTGCGCGCTAATCGTTCAGGTCCTGAACTAACAAACAAGGGAATCTTATGAACGGATTTCATTATATCAGGTTAGCATTCCCAGCTATTCATTCAACTCATTCCCAAAATACAAGGTTTACGAAATGTAATAAATACAAAACCATACCGAGTAAATTAAAGAATGGATTAATATGATATAGGAGTCTGCTAAATATAATGATTTAAGATCATCACATATATGACCATCATTATGATAAAATTGATGTTCCATATTTAACGGAATTATTAGAACTTTACAATTTTATCGGGTCCTGTCCAATATAATCTTATTATATAAAACATTCATTTTATGTCTCTACATAATATAGTCTGGATAGAACTATACCATTCATAATGGAATGAACTGTATTTATGACTTTGGATTTGAAGATTCCCAACTTCAAATCATAGTCATGGACAAATTTTGATTATTACTCTTTAAATTTTATCCATGCATATATGCATGTAACATTTTACATACACATATATGTTTAATTTAAAGCTACATAAATAATCACGGAATTTTCATGAATTTTATAAAGCAAATCAAAATGCATACATGGAATAAAAAAGAATCACAAATTTATTAATCAATCATGTTTCGAACATATTTGCTTGTCGGGCATACAAATCCCAACAAACTCCCACTTGCCCTAAAGCAAATGAGACATGTCTCTAATCCCCAATCCTTCTAGATGCCCCTCAAAACTCTTTGCAGGAAGCGTCTTGGTAAAAGGATCGGCTAGATTCTCTGCAGATGGAATCTTCAGAACAGCCACGTCTCCGCGTTGCACAATGTCCCTAATCACATGATATTTCCGCTCAATATGTTTTGATCTCTTGTGGCTTCTTGGTTCTTTGGAATTAGCCACTGCACCACTATTATCACAATAAAGTGACAATGGCTTTTCCATATCTGGAACCACTTCCAGATCAGTAAAGAACTTTCGGAGCCAAACCGCTTCTTTGGCAGCTTCACAAGCAGCCACATATTCGGCTTCCATAGTTGAATCAGCAACACAAGATTGTTTGATGCTTCTCCAAACTATAGCTCCCCCACCAAGAGTAAACACTGATCCAGATATCGACTTTCGATCATCTGTATCTGATTGAAAATCAGAATCAGTATATCCAATCGGAATCAAATCCCTGCCAGAATAAACAAGCATATAGTTCCTCGTTCTCCGTAGATACTTGAGAATATGCTTAACTGCTACCCAATGATCTAATCCTGGATTTGACTGAAAACGACTAACTATTCCCACTGCATAGCATATATCAGGTCTTGTGCATAGCATAGCATACATCAAGCTCCCTACTGCCGACGCATATGGAATCCGTCTCATATCTTCTTCCTCTTGGGGTGTCGAAGGACACTGCCTTTTAGAAAGAACAACTCCATGACGGGAAGGTAAGTTACCTTTCTTGGAGTTTTGCATTGAATATCTAACAAGCATCTTGTCAATATACAATGCCTGAGACAGAGCTAGCAGCTTTTTCTTGCGATCTCTAATAAGACGGATCCCAAGAATGTAACTAGCTTCTCCCAAATCTTTCATTTGGAATTGTTCAGCCAGCCAAGCTTTTACGTCTGATAATAGTTCTACATTATTCCCAATAAGTAGAATATCATCAACATAAAGTATTAGAAAGACCACTCGCTTGTCCTTGATGAATTTATAAACACAAGATTCATCAGGATTTTGGATAAAGCCATAAGTTTTGATCGCCTCATCAAACCTCATGTTCCAAGATCTGGACGCTTGCTTAAGTCCATAGATAGACCTTTGCAACTTGCAAACCTTTTGCTTTTCGTCCTTGCTATATAAAACCTTCTGGTTGCTCCATATAGATGGTCTCTTCAAGATAGCCATTCAAAAAGGCTGTCTTGACATCCATCTGCCAAATTTCATAATCATAATGAGCAGCAATGGAAAGCAAGATTCGAATGGACTTCAGCATGGCTACTGGTGGTGAAAAAGTTTCCTCATAGTCAACTCCTTCTTTTTGGGTATAACCCTTTGCCACTAGCCTTGCTTTAAATGTCTCTACATTACCGTCCACTCCCCTCTTTCTTTTGTAGATCCATTTGCACCCTATAGGATTTACTCCTTCAGGTAGATCTACAAGCTCCCAGACTGAGTTGGAATACATGGATTCCATCTCAAGTTTCATAGCCTCAAGCCATTTCTCTTTGTCATGATCTTCCATTGCACATCTATATGTTAATGGGTCATCTTTTCCATCATCAGTGATAGCAACTTGTGCTTCACCATCTTGTCTATATCGAGAAGGTAGTCGTACTATCCTCCCACTACGACGAGGTGGTAAGATGTTCTGACTCGAAGATGTGGTCTCCTTGCTTTGTGGAACAACAATCCTAGCAGGTTGTTGACTGATCTCATCAGATTTTAATTCCTCCAAGACTATCCTTTGAGGTTTGAAGTCTGTCATATAATTATTCTCAAGAAACGTGGCATTTGTCGATACAAACACCTTATTATCTCGAGGATTATAAAACACACCTCCCCTTGTGCCTTTTGCATATCCTACAAAGAAACAAACTTCAGAACGCATTTCCAACTTTGTTGTCTTACCCATTAGCACGTATGCTGGGCACCCCCATATACGAAAGTGACTCAAACTGGGTTTGTGGCCACTCCATAACTCTAAAGGTGTTCTAGGTACTGACTTAGATGG
The DNA here is from genome assembly GCA_019454045.1 of Zanthoxylum bungeanum. NCBI lineage: Eukaryota > Viridiplantae > Streptophyta > Magnoliopsida > Sapindales > Rutaceae > Zanthoxylum > Zanthoxylum bungeanum. The sequence goes on along the minus strand of SKCR01005447.1, from coordinate 15,904 downwards.
AACCACATTCAAAATGTAGGTTGCTGTTTGTATAGCATACCCCCAAAACGATTTTGGAAGTGAAGAAGAATAACTCAACATGGAACGAATCATGTCGAGTAAAGTTCGATTTTCCTCTCAGCTACACCATTTTGCTGAGGTGTACCAGGTGCAGTTAGTTGGGATAAAATCCCATACTCTAATAGGTGATCTTTGAATTCATTATCAAGGTATTCACCTCCTCGATCTGATCGAAGGCACTTGATTGATTTACCTAATTGTTTTTCCGTTTCGATTTGGAATTCTTTAAACTTTCCAAAAGTTTCAGACTTATGTCTCATTAGGTAAACATAACCATATCTAGAGTAATCATCAACAAAAGTAACGAAGTACTCATAGCCACCTCTTGCTTGTGTAGACATAGGTCCACAAACATCTGAATGTATAAGCTTCAGTGGTTCTTGGGCCCTATTGCCTTTTGCAGAGAAAGGCCTCTTTGTCATCTTACCTTCAAGACATGATTCACAGACTGGTAGAGTACCAACATTTAGTTCTCTTAAAGGACCATCCTTTACAAGCCTATTTATCCTGTCAAGATTTATATGACCAAGTCTTAGGTGCCATAGATATGTGTTATCAGTGTGAGAAATTTTTTGTTCTTTGTTTTTGGCAATGCAACTTTGAACATTTCAGCATTCAATAATGAATTAAAATTGGGTCTTATTACATAGAGCCCATTTTCAATAAAACCAGAACAAATATTCAAACCATTTCTTGAAATAACAACTGATTTATTATCAAAAGAAACTGAATAACATTGTTCATAAAGTCGAGAAACTGAAATGAGGTTTCTAGTAAACCCCGGTACGAAATAAACATTATTCAAAAATAAAAATTTATTGTTCTCAACATAAAGTTTTATTTGTCCAACTGCTGATGCTGAAACTAAAGCGCCATTCCCAACTCTCAAAGTAAAGTCCCCATCAGCAAGTCTTGTGTAAGAATCAAGCATCTGTAAGAAACAACAAATATGATTAGTCGCTCCTGAATCAATTATCCAGGGTGATAAATCATTTTCAACTAAACAAGATTCAGTAACAAGTAAATCCGATTTACCTTGATTATTGTTTGGCTTGTTTCTTTTGCTGCTGCTTCCCGCTGTTTTCTCAGTTCCTGAACTCTTACCTTTATTCTTATTTCTCTTTCTCTTCTTTAAAGAAGAGTTAGAGGTAGAAGGTTCAACAACATTTGCTTTTACCTTGTTCTCCACAGAAAAAGACTCAAAAGTTGTGAGTTCGATAAGTAATTGAGTCAAAGTATAACTCAAGTTACTCATAAAGTAATATCTTTTGAACTGGAGAAATTGTGGGCTAAGACTTTCCAAAATTAAGTCCACTTTTATGCCTTCATCTATAGTTGCACCGTTGATTTCAGCTTCATGAATCATACTAATCATCATTAGCACATGTTCACGAACACGGGTTCCAGCTTCCATTTTGCAGTTCAAGACTTTCCTGAATGCTTCATGTTTGGCTTGATCAGAGGGTTCGCCAAACATGCCCTGTAGAGACTCCATTATCTCATAAGCAGTCTCTGTCTTTTCGAACTTTGCTTTAAGCACATTGGACATAGTGGCAAGTAAATAACAACGAGCCTTGTCATTTCCTCGAACCCAATTCTCATAGGCATCTATAATGTTTTTGTTTGCATTTTCACAGCAGGTTTGGGAGGACATTCCTCTATCAGGACAAACTTCAGGTTATCCAGCACAAGTATTATATTCATGTCATATCTCCACTTAGCAAAGTTATCACCAGTTAATTTTTCAGTAGCAAGCAGTGATAGGATTGGATTTGACATATTTCTGAAATCATTAAAAAATATTCTAAATTATTCCATGCATAAAATTCAAAATAAATTGGCATAGTAATCATGATGCATGATGCATATGCAAAACACTAAAATATATATGCACTACTATAGCCTCGGAAAATTAATAAGCATATTATGTTGCCTTAGGGTCGATCATAATACCTATTAAAATAGAGACAATCTCAATAAATAAATTTTTTTTTTCAAAATATCTCATATTTTCAAAATTATTAAAACCGATTTTTGGTCTAAATATAATTAACACTTTTAACTATATTTATATGAGTGTAACCCACCGTTTTGGATCCTAAAAAAATTAACTCATAATAACTACCTTAGGGTAAGTTAATTATGAAATACATTTTATAAATCCTATCATAAGAAGTACAACCTTGATATTAACCTAAGCAAATACTTTCCTTAGGGAGGATGAAACTAAAGTCATCACGAAGCCCCACTTAGATTTCACGATGTTGCACTAACGGTGGAGACCAAAGGATGTTTTGACAAACTACCCGCTCCCACTCATTATTTTAAGTTTAATGATTTAATATGTAAAACATCTAATGTTTTGTAAACTTAGCGGAAAAGACCAAGAAATCAATATTAAAGGTCTTTAATTATCAAAAAAAAAAAACTGTTTCATAATAAAATTACCCGTTTATTATCCGCTTTAATAATAAAACTTAAATTCATTATGAAACATCTAAGTTATTCATGATAAACAATTTATTATAAATACTTAGAACTGAATTTTGTGACATTACCAATTTTAACGATTTAAAATTAATTCACAAATTTTATTTAATCGATTAATCGATAAAATTCTAAAATAGTTTTTTATCAAATTAAAAACTATTTACAATCATAAATAAATTTATGAAAATGCACATGTATGTATGGCATGTTATAATGCAAGAGTAGGCATTGTGCTAATTTATATGTCATTTAAAATATGCATGAGAATAAATATTTTATAATTGACATAAAATAAATAAATTGGATATTAACCGGGTTGACAATTTGGGTATTTCTAAAATTACAAATAACCAAAAAAAATAAAAAATAAAATTACATTAATGTCAAAATTGACAAAAAATATAATCCAATTCCCAAGTGACTTTCACCAAATTTTTTTTTTTTTTTTTTATCATCATCAACTGCCGCACAGTGGGCAGTCTCACTGCCCCACTGTGTGGCAGACTGCTGCTTGTTGCAGCAGTCTCCTGCTGCACTTATGTGCAGCAGCGAGGCTGCTGCTTGTTGCAGCAGTCTCCTGCTGCACATATGTGCAGCAGCGAGACTGCTGCTCTCATGTGCGGTAATAATAAAAAAAAATGGGAAAAAAAATTATATTTTGTGTAAAAATTATCTTCGTCCTTCGTCTCTTTTTGGCTTGATCTTGATCTCGAACAATTACAAAAAATTAACAATTACAAAAAGAAATACCCATTTAATTTTGGGTTTACATATCCAATATATAAAATAAAAAATTAAAATCCTAACCCAAGGTCAACCATACAATTAACGATTAATATCCATACATTCACCATCACATGATAATTCATAAAAATGCATAGCCTACTCTTTTACATACATATTAAAATGATTTACAATAAATCATTCTTATTAATATACTAGAATAAATACGACCGCTCATGATACCATTTGTTGATTTCAAAGTTCATGCGCAGCGGAAATCGTGTTTTGGTGACAGGAAAATTATTTTCACATGAACAATAAAATCCGGATCCGGATCCGTATTCTCTAGTATATTAATAATAAAAAAATAAGAACTCAGGTTAGAAATATACCTGTAGATCTGGATCTGTTTGTAAATCTATTCTTTGAACCACGATCTTCCTCGTCTATCTACTCACCTTCAACGACACGTGTGGGCGTGAAAGTAATTACGAAGAATACTCTAATTTATTAAGGATCCGTGTACTCAGCACATGAGACGAATCCTGATGCTGTTTTCTTTTGATTTTCTCAAAATCAAACTTAAGAAAAAATAAAAGAAATTTTTTTTCCTTTTTCTTTTTCTTTTTCTTTTTGCTACGTTTTTGTTGTTGTTGCTTTTTTTAATCCAAATTAAAAAACTACAAAAACCATCTCACATAGCTCACGTTTTTAGTGTTATTATAGCATTAGGATTTTTATTTTTGAATTGATTAATTTTGATCAAAATCAAATTCTTATCAAGCAAATCCATTAAGGATATTATTAATTTTAATTTTCAAATAAAATAAAAATAAAATCCTTTGATATTTATCCTCTAAATTATCAAAGATAATTCATTAAAAAACAATTTTTTAAAATTTTCAACTTTTGAAAATATTATCTCATTAAATTAAAATTTAATTAATTAAATTAATTAAATATTAATTTTCATAATTTAATAAATAGATACATTATCTATTAATAAATATATTAAGACAACATTTGTCATAATTTCCAAACATGAGCTATATGGAATAATTAGAGTATAAAATAATTCATAATTATTTTAAATAATTCACAACTATTTTTCTTCGTAATTGTAATCGTTCGAACAGTGATAGAAGACGACGAGGGGACCGATGGACCTATAATTCTAAGCTCCAATAATTCCGTCGATTAATTATAAACTCTTTTATTAATCAAACGAAATTATTAATTCTGGAGTAACTCCACTAAATACCCAGAATTGCACTCTCAGAATTATAGAATTAATTACTCAAAGTATTCGTCCATTGATATAGTCATTACCTATGTAGTGATCCTCCATAACAGATTCGTAAAGGAGCTAGGTATAATAAATCCATTAACCTCTCCAATTACATCTTTATCCTTGACTTCCATTAGTTCTCAAGTGAACAATTAATTCATAACTTTTATGAATTTGCGCGCTAATCGTTCAGGTCCTGAACTAACAAACAAGAGAATCTTATGAACGGATTTCATTATATCAGGTTAGCATTCCCAACTATTCATTCAACTCATTCCCAAAATACAAGGTTTACGAAATGTAATAAATACAAAACCATACCGAGTAAATTAAAGAATAAATTAATATGATATAGGAGTCTGCTAAATATAATGGATTAAGATCATCACATATATGACCATCATTATGATAAAATTGATGTTCTTTATTTAACGGAAATTATTAGAACTTTTCAATTTTATCTGATCCTGTCCTATATAATCTTATTATATAAAACACATTCATTTTTATGTCTCTACATAATATAGTCTGGATAGAACTATATCATTCATAATGGAATGAACTGTATTTATGACTTTGGATTTGAAGATTCCCAACTTCAAATCATAGTCATGGATAAATTTTGATTATTACTCTTTAAATTTATCCATGCATATATGCATGTAACATTTTACATACACATATATGTTTAATTTAAAGCTCATAAATAATCACGGAATTTTCATGAATTTTATAAAGCAATCAAAATGCATACATGGAATAAAATAAAATCACAAATTTATTAATCAATCATGTTTCGAACATATTTTCTTGTCGGGCATACAAATCCCAACATGTAGCCCACACTACCCTCCGTTAGTGTCAAGACATAGTTCGAAAGACCTCGTGATGTTGGAAAACATCCCCTAATCCCTCCCTTAAGTTGCGGCAATACCTCCCTGAGACTTGTGATTTGTGCAGGTTTCAGGGTCCTCAGGGAGCTCCGTTTTGTTTATTTTTCATTCGGGTTTTTGGGAAACACATTAGGATAATTTTAGGGATATATTAGGATTGATTTTTGAAGAAAAATCAGATCTGAAATTGGGCAGTAAGGTGCGCAAAACTGGGCAGAAAACAAGTGCAGTTCGCGCGTGTAACGTGTCCAAAACAGTCCAGTTTTTGCATTACAGTTCAAGGGCTGTTCGGGGACTGTTTCGGGGCTATTCTGGAGTTGAAAGTTTGTCCAAAACATCAGTGAAATCACTGGTAAGGTGCGGCCAAGCAGAGGGAAGAGCAGGAAAATTTTTCAAGTCCGATTCCTAAGCCTAACCTCTTCCGCTGCGCGAGGGGAAGGCGTTCCCTACAGTTGCTTCCATTTTCTCTTTCTTATTTGAATTTGTATGTGTTGAAGAGAGAAATGACGAGCATAATTTATAGATCTGAAAAGCGTGAGTGATATTGGGCAGCTCTGGTTTTCTGTTAATTGTCTCATTTGATCTGTCATCCTCTGAATAGATTATGATTGTCTCTGAATACTTTCAAGTTGGTTCTGATATGTTTCAAGCATTGCATCCAACTTTTTATCTCGTTTCTCGAACCAATTTTTGAGCATGTCAACCAATGATTCTTCCTCTGATGGTTTTGGTTGTTGATGAAAATTGAAGGTAGATGATGGATAAGATGGAAAATGTGGCTCTGTGAAATGAGATGGCTCATCATACCATGAAGGATTTTGATAGTTCTGCCATCCTGAATTGTAGTTGTACTCGCAATATCGCTTGGGTGGTTACCATTATATATGTCACATCTCCACATTGAGTTCTGTTGAGCAAATGTAGTATTGCTTGGTTCTGGCATCCAGTGAAAGTTATTGGGCTGTACAACAGGCCTCAGAAAACCGGACTGTTGCTCCCAGATGTGGGGTGTATCTTCTTGTAAAGAACGTAATCTCTCAATCTCCCAATAGTGTTCCATTTCTCAACTACCTGAAAACAAAATAAAGAAATAAAAATTACAAATAAAAATAAAGAAAATTAGATACAAGTAAATTAGATAGTTTCAAAATTAATAACTCAAGAAATATAAGTCCCCGGCAACGGCGCCAAAAACTTGACCGGTGTAAACACACGCGTATAACGCTAGCGCACGTATCGTTCAAGTAGTATAAAAATATCGATCCCACGAGGACTTAATTCCTACTATTGTTACTAATTATTGAATCTATTTATTTACAGGTATCTAATTGAGGGAGAAGTGAGTTGGTTGCTTTTGGTTGGTTGAATGTGGATTTGCTAAATAAAATAAATAAAAGACACAAAAGAAAATACCAAGGAAATTAATAAAAGACTCAAAAGATCTAGGGTCGTGACTCCACACAATATTATTCTAAAGATGAATTGACTCTCTTATTTATGTGTAATAAATTAATTTGCTAACCTGGAACACGATGATATGTAAAAGCCTCTTCCGATGGTCAGGCGCAAATACCCAGTATAACCCAATTGAACTATATTCCTATGTCAACCACATTACCTGGATTCATTAAGACTAAGTTCCAATTATGGCTACCCACGCCCGACAGGTATATTCCTATCACGTAAGGAAATCTTTTAAAGGGTTATCTATCCTCAAGGAAGATCGTGAGCTATTAAGTCTAAGGCTGAAACCTAAAATCCCTATGTCTAGTTCATTTTAGATTTACCACATCAATCCTATTGGTGATCAAGCAACAGGAAGCATTAAGACTAAAACTTAATAAACAACCTAAAGAATTACCCATAAAAAGAAAAATCAATTATTAAGTGTGGATATTGTGTTTTATCACTTCCCATGAATAAAAATAAAAATGCTGGGGTTGGGGGATCCACCTTTACTATTTATAATTTAGAAATCTCTCATAGTATAATATAAAATTTAACGGTGATTAGCCCAACCGACCATATAGGTGGTATTCCTTATTAAATCAGATTTAAATGAAGTCCAACTTGCCAGTAAGGCGGTAATACTATTTAAACATAAACCAGCCATATAGGCGGTAATTATCTGTCACCTAAAAACCAGTCATATAGGCGGTGCCACTTTATGCAAAATAAATAAAACCAGCCATTAAGGCGGTAATTCCTTTTAATGTGAATAATAAATTTTATATTATAATTAAGGGAGATTAATCTAAATTAAAATTATAAAAGCTTCACCCTTCCCTCAGCGGAAAATTAATTACTAAACATTAAAGAAGGGAGTAGAAGAAGAGAACTACCTCTATTACTGAAAATAAAAATAAATAAATTAAATACTTAAAATAAATATAAACTAGATGCAATCCTTAAATTCCTTACAAAAACCTAAGGAAAGCATGAGAATTACAAATGAAATGGCTTGGTATTTATAGAAAAACCTAAAGGCTTCCACCAATTTCTCCACCGATTACTCCACGAATTGCTCCACCAAACCTCCACCAAACATGCCACAAGACATGGCATCAAACATGGCACCAACATGGCACCAAACATGACACCAAACACTCTTTCATGTTTGGTGGAAGTTTGACAATTTTTATTTTTATTTTTATTAATTTTATTTTATATTTTGTAAATGACTATAGTAGATACACAAAATATACTGTATTGTTCATCAATTTAGGCCATGAAAACTTCGGAATTCGAAATTATTTTGACTTTAAAAGTTGTAGATCTTCGAGTCTTCTTTAATCTGAAACTTGAATCAGCTCAATCGGACATCGGACGAAAATGTTATGGCCAAAATACGAAAGTTGCGTAAAACTGGAAATTTTGACTGCACTTCGTGACGCGTATAGTAAAATTTCGTTTTTTACCATTTTTCCTCCGGATTTCATCGTTTTAACCCCGAGTTGATTCTATTAAGTCCAAATATTATTTTTATCTGCAAAATAAACAAAAACACATCAAAACGTTCATAAAACTTGAGAATCTATACAAAATATTAGGTTAAATGAGTGGGAAATAGTGATATAATTACCACTCATCAGCGTCTCAAGAGTTTTAGATATGTCATCCAAAGACTCCTTACTCAAGCCATCCCTAATGAAATTAATTTTTTCTTCGCGGTTATTAGACACCATTCCTAAAGAACGACAACGAGAAATACAAAACATGCGAGCACATTTGTAACAAACACCCTTTCTTTTAGCTCTTCTCTTTTTAGCATAGGTGCTTCTTCCTAACCCAGGCAGATGTGAAATAAAAGGATCAGAAGACTCACCTGCGAATTAAACTCTTGCTTCAATAATCCAACGAATATCAGTAGGAATACCTTTTATCATCAGTAGTCTCATCCGTTCCAAGCGAGCTTTGTAAACTTTCATCAGAGATTTTTGAGGAAGAGAAGGAAATTGCTTGTGAAGATTTGCGAGAGCTTCTTCCATGGTAAAATGCTTCAAACTGCAAAAACTAAACACACAAAATTAAATCACACCAAATCACAATATATACAGAAATTGCATGGGTTGCTTCCCTGCAAGCGCTAAGTTTAACGTCGTCAGCCAGACGTGACTACCCAAACGTTATGCTGGATCTGAAAGTGTGACACTTTATTTTTGTCATTCAAATGATTCTCCCCTGTAGTGTTTAACTCGCTGACTGTTCACTTTGAATGTGTTGTTGGTATTGGGATCAAGTAACTCAACAACTCCATGTGGTAATACCTGAGTGATCACAAATGGATCTGACCACCTTGATTTTAACTTTCCAGGGAAAAGTTTCAACCTCGAGTTGTACAACAACACCTGCTGTCTTGGTTCCAATTGTCTGTGCACTATTTTTCGATCATGCCATTTCTTGGTTTTTTCTTTGTATAATTTGGCATTATCATAAGCCTGTAGGCGAATTCCTCCAGTTCATTGAGTTGGTGAAGTCTTTTCTCTCCTGCAACTTGTGGATCAAGATTCAATTTCTTCAGTGCCCAGTACGCCTTGTGTTCAAGTTGAACTGGCAGATGACATGCTTTTCCAAACACCAATCGATATGGAGACATACCAATGGGTGTCTTGTAAGCTGTTCTGTAGGCCCATAATGCATCATCGAGTTTTGTAGACCAAGCCCTCCTTGTTGATCCAACGGTTCTCTCCAAAATTCTTTTAATCTCCCTGTTTGAAACTTCGACATGTCCATTTGACTGTGGATGGTAGGCTGTGGCAACCTTGTGAGTAACTCCGTATTTGGATAGGAGTGCATCAAAGTATTTGTTGCAGAAATGAGTGCCACCATCACTGATGATTGCCCTAGGTGTTCCAAACCGAGTGAAAATGTTCTTTTTCATGAATTTGATCACAACTTTCGAATCATTGGATGGCAGTGCAATTTCTTCGACCCATTTAGATACATAGTCTACAACAACTAGGATGTACAGGTTTCCAAATGATGGAACAAAAGGTCCCATGAAATCTATACCCCACACATCAAATATCTCAACTTCCAGAATGTTCTGCAACGGTCCTTCGTTTCTCCTCGAAATATTCCCCGTTCTCTGGCACCTGTCACATTGAAGAGCAAAAAGATAAGCATCTTTAAAAAGAATGGGCTAGAACAAACCTGATTGAAGGACTTTCTCCGCAGTTTTGACCCCGCTGAAGTGTCCGCCATATGGTGATGAATGACAGTGCTGTAAAACACAGTTGACCTCCTCCTGTGGAACACATCGTCTCAATAATTGATCAGCACATCGTTTGAATAAGTACGGTTTATCCCAAACATAGTGCTTGACTTCTTTGAAAAAATTCTTTCGTTGCTGAGTTGTCCATTCCAACGGCCATTTTCCTGACATAATAAAATTAACATAGTCAGCATATCAAGGGACATTGAGCTGTTTCATGGCAAACAGTTGCTCATATGGAAAAGTTTCTTTGATTGATAGTTCTTTGCTAGTTGTTTCTCCATTCTCGAGTCTCGATAAATGATCTGCCACCTGGTTTTCTGTTCCTTTCCTATCTCGAATCTCCACATCAAATTCTTGCAAAAGGAGTATCCAACAGATCAATCTGGGTTTGGCATCTTTCTTTGCGATCAGATATTTGATTGCTGAATGATCAATGTAGACCACCACTTTGGGACCCAGCAAATAAGAGCAGAATTTGTCGAAAGCGAATACAACTGCAAGCAACTCCTTTTCAGTGGTTATGTAGTTGAGCTGAGCTTTATTTAGAGTTCTTCTGGAGTAGTAAATGGTGTGGAAAATTTTTGCTTTGCGTTGTCCCAAAACTGCACCTACAGCAAAATCACTAGCATCGCACATCACCTCAAATAGAAGAGACCAGTCCGGTGCTACAATGATAGGGGCAAAAACCAGATCTGTTTCAAAATCTCAAAGGCTTCCTGACATTCTTTGGTGAAGTTGAATGGCACATCCTTCTCTAGAAGATTGCAAAGAGGTTTTGCAATTTTGGAAAAGTCTTTGATAAATCTCCTATAAAACCTGCATGTCCAAGAAAACTTCGAATACCTTTGACAGTTGTTTGTGGAGGTAGTTTTTCAATTGTCTCGATCTTTGTTTTGTCTACCTCAATTCTCTTTTTTGAGATTCGGTGTCCAAGAACAATGCCTTCTTCCACCATGAAATGACATTTCTCCAGTTGAGTACCAGGTTTGTGTCTTCGCACCTTTGTAACACCTGTTCTAGATTTTGCAAACAATGATCAAAATAATCTCCAAACATAGAAAAGTCATCTATAAATACCTCCATACTCTGCTCCAACATATCTGAGAAAATGGCCATCATGCAATGCTGAAATGTGGCTGGGGCATTACATAATCCAAATGGCATTCTGCGGAAAGTAAAAGTACCATAGGGACATGTAAGGGTGGTTTGCTCCTGATCTTCTGGGGCGATAGCAATCTGGTTGTACCCAGAATATCCGTCCAGAAAATAGTAGTAGCCATGTCCTGCCAATCTGTCCAGCATTTGATCAATGAAAGACAGTGGAAAATGGTCCTTCCTAGTGGCTTTGTTCAGCTTTCGGTAGTCCATGCATACTCTCCATCCAGTCACCGTTCTTGTTGGAATCAGCTCGTTCTTTTCATTGGTGACAATAGTAATTCCTCCTTTCTTCGGCACACACTGCATAGGGCTTACCCAAGTGCTGTCTGAGATGGGGTAAATGATGCCAGCATCTAACCATTTGATGATTTCTTTCTTAACAACTTCTTTCATGATTGGATTCAGTCTCCGTTGATGTTCCACTGTGGGTTTGTATTCATCGTTCCTAGAATTTTGTGCATGCAAAATGATGGACTTATGCCTCGAATATCAGCTATGGTCCAGCCAATGGCTTTCTTGTGTTTACGTAACACTCTCAGTAATTTTTCTTCCTGTTCCAAAGTTAGAGAATAAGAAATAATAACAGGTAATTCAGAAAAGTTTCCAAGAAATGCGTACCTGAGATGGCTCAGAAGTAACTTCAATTCCAACTGTGGTGGTTCTTCAATTGAGGGTTTGAGTCGATCCTTCTTCCGGAGTTCCAGACTTTCCACTGGTGGTGTTGCTTTTAAACGGAATGGTTTGTCAAGGTAGTTGATACATTCCATAATCTCAGCATCAAGCTCACTATCAGTCATGTTGATGATACAAGCTTCAAGTTTATCTGTGGGATTTGACTCAGTATTCTGAACAATATTATCATCAACATCAACTCTGAAACATTCTTCTTCTTTTTCATCGCTCGGGAATTTCATGGCTTTGAAAACATTGAAGGTAACTTCTTGGTCCTGAACTTTCATGGTTAATTCTCCTTTTTGAACATCAATCACAGTTCGTCTGTCACCAAGAATGGTCTCCCAAGGATGATAGGCACGTCTTTGTCTTCTTCCATGTCTAGAATGATGAAATCTGCTGGGAGAATAAGTTTGTCAACTTTGACCAGCACATATTCAACAACTCCCTTGGAAATGCGAGCGTTCTATCAGCAAGTTGCAGTGAACCTGAGGTAGGCATTGCTTCTCCAATTTACAGTTTCATGTAAATAGAAAAAGACATTAAGTTAACACTAGCACCTAAATCATATAAATCCTTATCGATATAATATTCTCCAATGGTGCACGGGACTGTGAAACTGCCAGGATCTTTCAACTTCGAGGGAAGTTTCCTCTGAATGATAGCACTGCATTCCTCCATCAATGCTACTGTCTCGTAGTCTCCCAATCTTCGTTTTCGTGAAAGAATATCTTTCATGAATTTGACATAGCTAGGCATTTCTTCAAGGCTTCTACAAATGGGATGTTGATGTGCAGCTTTTTGAACACCTCCAGGAATCGAGAAAACTGCTTGTCCAGTTTGTTTTTCTAAAGACGCTGAGGAAAGGTGGAGGTGGAATAATCTGTTCTTTTTCCTTTGCTTCTGGTTCCTCCATCAGTTGCTCTGCTTCTTTTTGAACTTCTTCTTTGGATGTTTGATTCCAATATCTTTATTGATCTCAAAACCGCTTTTCAAGGTGATGGCTTGACATTGCTCCTTCTATCGGTTCCTTGGATTTGGTTCTGTGTTGCTGGGATATTTCTTGGTGGTCTGTAACTCTGAGCATTGGCCAGTTGTCCAATCTGATTCTCCAGTGCTTTGATAGAAGCTGATTGGTTCTGTATCATAGCATCATACCTTTTTAACTGAGCCAGCACTTCTACTATACCTGATTCTTTTACCTGCTCCTGTCATTTGTTTTGTTGCTGGAATCCAGGTGGTGGATAGTTCTGCTGTTGAAATCCTGGTGGTGGATTATTCTTTTGCCCTGAATTGTAATCCATGAAAAGTTGGGATGATTCCTCCATCCTGGGTTGTAGGTGTTGGAATATGAGTTTTCCTCTGTCTGTTGAAATTGTTGACATAGTTCACCGTCTCTTCAGATTGAGTTGGTTCTGATGTTTCTCCATATGTTGAACTAGTGGCTCCAATGTTGCTTTGTGTGCTGAGAGTCTTCATGAATTTGCAAATCTGATCGAGCTTGGCACTGATTGCTGTGTTAGCTCCAACTTCATATAGTCTTGCAATTATCTGGATCATGCTTCTTTCTGTTGGCCACAAGGAATTGTTGTTGGCCATTTCTTCGATTAGGTCCCAGGCTTGATCTTCAACTTTTGCCATAAGCGCTCCTCCAGCAGCAACATCAATTGTGGTTCTCATCAGTCCAGAAAGTCCATTATAGAAAGTTTGGACTTTAAGCCATCTTGGAATCTCATGGTGAGGACATTTCCAGAGCAAATTTTTGTACCTTTCCCAAGCTTCGTAGAGAGTCTCCGAATCATGTTGTACAAAAGATGTGATGTAATTCCTCAGTTTTGCTGTTCTGGCTGGTGGGAAGTACTTTGCAAGGAATTTGGTTGCTAAAGCATTCCAAGTTATGATGGAACCTGCTGGTAATGACTGTAGCCAAGCTTTAGCTCTGTCTCTTAAGGAGTATGGAAAAACTCGCAGTTTCATTCCTTCTTCAGCTCCTCGGTTGTAATTGAAAGTGTCGTAAACTTCCAGGAAGTTGCTGATGTAGGCATTAGAATCTTCAGTTGCATTCCCCCCAAACTGAACTGACTGCTGAATCATCTGAATGCAAGTTTTGATGTCACCTACATTTTCTGGTAAGGGAGGAAGTACAATACAAAAAATGAGTCTGTCGACCACTGGAATGGTTCTGTCTCGAATATGAATTGGTGGTGCAACCTTCAAAGGTTCAGGTTCCATGTTGACAATAGCTTCTTGGCCTTCACGCCTTTCCCTTCTCAACTGTCTGATGGTTCTTTCAATCTCAGGGTCGAACGGTCTGATTTCAAAGCTTCTGGTTCATCTCATGAAGTGTCTGAGAACCTGAAACGAGTGAAAACAAAAACAGTAAGTAAAAAGAAAAATTAGATACAAGTAACAAATATAACCCGTAAACTAATAGTAAAAGATAAATAAGTCCCCGACAACGGCGCCAAAAATTTGACCGGTGCTTACACACGCGTATAACGCAAGCGCACGTATTGTTCAAATAGTATAAAAAGTATCGATCCCACGAGGACTTAAAACCTTAATTTATTAATTTAATGGATTAAATGATTACTTGGTATCTAACAGTTTGATTGATGTGATTGGGAAAAAGGTGATGATTCTAAATTTAAAAACATAAAACTTAAATTTGCGAAAGTGGATTGAAGAAAGTTCCAAATTATTAAAACTATCCAGGGTTGTGATTTATTCCAATATTAATTAAAGATGAAGTGGTTATCCTGTAGTTGGGTAATATATTGATTTATTAACCTGGAACACTAATTTATGTAAAAGTCTCTTCCGATGGTCAATTACAAATACCCAGTATAACCCAATTGAACCATATTCCTATGTCAACCACATTATCTGGATTCATTAAGATTAAGTTCCAATTAAGGCTACCCCCGCCCAACAGGTATATTCCTATCCTGTAAGGAAATCTATTAAAAGGTTATCTATCCTCAAGGAAGATCGTGGGCTATTGAGTCTGATGTCTTAAACTTAAAATCCCTATTTCTAGTTCATTTTAAGTTTAGCTAATCAATTTTATTAATGGCCAGTTAATAAAAAGCATTAAGATTAAGACTCAATAAATAAATCTTTACATTACCCAAACTATAGTCTAAACCCTTATAAAACCGTGATATTGAAATTTATAACAACCCTAGATACTAACTTAGTTACGACACATAATTAAGGCTAATGAAAACTTAAAAGACATAAAGTAAATGCTGAAAAGTAAATGCGAGAAAGTAAAATGGGAAAAGTAAATGAAAATAAACTGCCAAGATAAAAGGAATTACTTTTACTAATTACTAATTTAGATATCTCCCTCAGTACAACATAATCACTTGTGAGATTAAAACCAACAGACCATATAAGCGGTACCCTCATTAAGTCAAGTTAAGTCCGACCAGCCATAAAGGTGGTAAAATTTGTCCATGAACATGCCATGTAGGTGGTAAGGAAATTTAAAAGCCAACCAACCAATATAGCGGTATCCTCATTAAGTCAGGATTAATCCGGTTTACAATTTAAAAGCCAACCGACCAATATAGCAGTATCCTCGTTAAGTCCAATTTTAAAATAGTGAATATGTTGTGTCTAAGGGAGATTAATCTAAGATAGTAACAGTAAAAGAATTACCTTTCACCTTGGCATGAGGAAGTTACCTCCTCATGGTTGAATAGTAAAACTGTAAAAAGTAAATAGTAAAAATAAATTACTATTACTATTGAAATAGTAAAAGTACTATTATTACAAATTGAAACTACTATTACTATTACAAAACTGTAAATAAAAGAAACTAGATAGAAAACTCCCTATTTACATTAAAGGATTTAGAGAGGAAGGTACATCTGAAATTGAAATCTGAAGCTCTAT
>SKCR01005446.1:0-25851 GCA_019454045.1 Zanthoxylum bungeanum | reverse complement strand
TGCACTGAGCCCATTTTCATGTATAAATATTGAGAAATAGCTTCCCTCGGTGACAATATGAGTTGTTATGATTTTATTCTAACATATATCTTCTAGTGATCACCTTCTTCAAGTATATGTGACTGTGTCTTAGCTGATTCCCCCCGTTCATCGGGTTGATATCCAAATGTAGCCGAATCTGATTCACTGGTTTGGTCAGGCATCCCTGAGCCCGAAATCTTATCCTTGTAAAGACCTTGAGCCCCCATCTTGGCAAGTAAAATCCCTTAACGACCCGTCTCTATAATTCAACTCCTTTCGGGTCTGAAAATCGCCATCAACAACTGTCCCATAGTTCTCAGTATCAACGAGTTTGTGAGTTGGTACTGGGAACTATAATGGTATGGTGGCTTTTTACGCTAGTGTTCAACCCTGATTAAGTCTAGAATTTAAAAATCCCCCCATCTTAAAGCGGGTTTCTCGGCCGCAAGCCTTGGTGCTCCCAGTGAAGATCCATGCCGAGCTTAAAATTCGAATCTAGCACCTCTGCTTCTGATCCATAGCTTGGCCATCTCTTCCAATAGGCCCTCTCTGACCGAAAATGTTGATCCGGGCTAACTCTGGCCAGTCTTTTCACTGGTTTCTCTACTTGAGCTTGAAGAAACGCATCTTGTACCTCCTCGGGCTGATGCACGCTCTTGATATGTTGCGATCACAGAAGATGATGATTTGAAAAGATTTATGAAACAAAATATAGGTCATGAGGGAAACCTCAGCTCGGGCTATCACACAGTAAAAGGACCCCGGCAGGACGTAACCCAACCCCTAGCTGATATATCAAAGAGAGGCTTTGTGGAAAAGATCGACCTAAGCCATCTAAGTTACTTGGCCATAAGGGAATGTCCCCTCCTTGCGCCGACACACAACAATGAGGCCTCAGTGGGATGTAACCCAGTCCCGAACCAATGTAATAACTTGGCCACAAGGGAATGCTCCCTCCTTCTTCCATCTACACTTGGCCATGGGGGAGACACTCCAACCCCATGCCAAAGAAGATAAGAAGGCCTCAGTGAGACATAACCTGAACCCGAGCCAATCAAGCAAATTGGCCACAAGGGAATGTACCCTTCTTGTGCCACCAACATCGCCTCGGTAGAACGAAAGCAGCCTTGAGCCGTCAAACAAATTGGCCAAAAGAGAATGTACCCTTCTTGTTCCAACAATATGGCCTCGGTGGAACGAAAGCAGCCCCAGGCCATCAATTTTCTATCCAAGACTTAACCATAAGGGAAGCTTTTCGACCTCCAAAAATCACCATGGAGATTGGAAATGGCATCATACTTCTAGTGTTATCCATCAAAAATAAAACCAAGATATAAAACAAGACAAAAAAATGAGGGTTATATATCACATACCCCGTATAGACCTAAAAATATTAATAAGGGAGACTCAGGCCTTCCCCGTGCTATGCTCCTACTCATCCAAAATGGGATGGCCAATGCCACAATGGCATTCTCCCTCCCCGTGCTAGGCATATCCCGAGGCTACAAATGCCACAGAGGCTCTCTAGCTTTCCCCATGCTATGTACCTCCTGAGGCTACAACAGCCATGAAGGCCCGTGGGCCTTCCCCCTGCTATTTACCTCCAACACTGGGCGGCAAACGCCATGGAGGAATTTTCATTACCCACGATATGCAAACCCAAAGGTACCGTAGTACCGAAGCCACTAGCCATATATAGTGTTATGATTACCTTGAGGCACCAAATGCCACGCTGACTCATTCACCGAGCGTGCTATGTATACCTTAGGTGTCAAACTCCTCGCAACTGTAATCATTCCTCAAAGATTCAAGTCATTGGGTGTTAATGTTCCAGCCTGGGGGTTTGATAATGACACCAAGGACTGGCGCGCTACGGGGGTGCACACTTTTCCCACATGCTTTACATCCATTCATCGTACTTCAATCACAAGTATCTCATAAGAATATTAAATATGTCTTTCCCAATATGTCTTATTTATATTAAGGGGATCTCCTCGGGCTTCCTCGTATTCATGGTGACCCAATATTCTTTCTGACAGAGTCTAAAACCTTCTTCTCAATTATTATAAACAACGGCTCAACCTCCACCTACTTGATGAAGTAATCAATTAAAACGATCTAAAACTTGGCTTGTCATCGGCCCGTAGGCATTGGCCCGATGATATCCAACCCCTACTATGCAAAAGGCCAAGGGCTTGATAACGTGGTCAATCATTCAGGTGGTCGGTGAGCTATGTTGGTGTAGGCATTGCATTTTTGCATGTGAAACCCGATGATGAGTCTCATTTGGAGGCACTACCTTTTAAGTCGCGGAAATCGCGGGAAACAGATGTCGGAATGGAGGAGTCAAGAATTGACTCATAGTCGGATTAAGTTCGCTGGTTTAGCTTCGGGTTACTTGTTGGTGTTCCGTTTTAAAATTTATTCTCGGCCCAAAACCCCGCAAATCACTTAACCTTAGTCCAAGCCCAATCCAAAGAAATAATTAATGTATGTCACAAATTAAAATAATTAAAACATCAAAACACCTAGCCAAGCCCACCCACCTAACCAAGGCCCACACGCCCATAGCCTTTAATACACACCCCAAATTAAATAATTATTAATTAAATTAAAACATTAACTAAATAAAATATTAATTAAATAAATAAATAAAATATTTACCAAACATAAAATAAGTATATGCCTAATTTAAACAAATCAAATATAATTATTCCTAACTAAATAAAATTATATACCAATCTAAAATATTGACTTCCTAATCTAACAAATTAAAGGCCTAATCAACACCAATTAAAGATATCACCTTCCTAATTTGAATTAACCTTGTCCCCCCTCAATATTTGACTTTCCTTAAGACCAAATCCTAAATTAGAAACCAAGATCCATTCCTTGTGAGACAACGACAAACCATAGCCATTTTATATATAAACATGCACTAACCTAGCCACCCCATCTCTCCCTCTCACGGCACAACAACAAAACAATGAAACACTAAAAAAATACATCTCTCTTCTATCTCAAACATATAAACCCTAAAGCCTTGGCTCATCTCTCTCCCTCTCATTCACCAAACCCACGAACAAGTAATAAACCCTAAGCTCTCCCCTCTCTCTCTTGACTACACGGCAAAAGACAAAAAAAGAAACAACAAACAAACTAGCCTTTAAAACTGCCAGCCCACCCACGTAAATCAACTGCCCCTAGCCACCAACACCCTTACTACCTCACGCACCTGATCAAACTACCTAAACTCCACTAATTCACGCACGTAGTAAAGAACTCCACGCCACTACCCAGCTTAAACACCCTCACTATCAAACGCCCAGCACGTCCCTAAACGTCAAACACGCGTGGCCATTCAGCCCACTTCCCCTCACGCTATCGCTTCCCAGCCTTCAAACAATCACACCAAACTTCAACGGCCCCTCACTCCACGTAACCCTCACAAACAGGCGCTGACAAACCCTCCACACGCCCTTTGATCACCAAACAGATCACGTCCATAAGCTACAACCCACTACCCCACAAGCGCCTTGCCTCAGAAAGCCACATAGCTCTCATTCGCCACTCCACGCCCCTGCCGCCTAAGCCCCTCACAGCACACGGCTTCATCACATGAAATAATACCCGAACAAACCACCTCCCTGTACGCCTAAAACTGTCCCAAACATAGCCCAGAAAACTGCCCAAAACAGTAACAAAAACTACCCCTGGAACCCTTCCAAAACAGCAGCTCCTAGCCTCCAAAAATCGCCAAAACAGTGAACAAATACAACCAAAATAGTGACCAGAAAACCGCGAGGAAATAGCAGCAAAACGGAGTTAAAACAGCAGTAAAGTGAAGCCAAAACAGCGAGGAAAACAGTGGAACAACAAGTTAAGACGCTAAGCTAGTGAACCGAAAGAATTAGGAGCTTTTACCCATTCCGATCTCCGCGAAACGCAAGTCCGAAGACGACTTAAAAGGTTAGACCTGAGGGTACCTTTCACACTTGTTTTTTTATTTGATTTTTATTGATTCTCTTAATTGTGTTTTAATTATTTATTGAATATTGTTTGCATGCGATGTGTGTTGTGGCCATTGATTAAAACGGAAAATACGTCGTCTCTCGTGGTATATAGGATGGAAACCCAGACGTAAATTCTGTAGCCGATTCCGAATGGACGGTAGTGCGGTCTGTACTTGGGATACAACTCCACATACCACTTGAGTAAACGGCGTATATTTCTCTTTATGTTATTTTGATTATTCTCACTTTATTATTCCGTCTTTTAATTTCCGCATGTTATTTATTTATGTTATGATGCGATCGAGCGCATGGGCTTAGTAAGTGGAATGAAAGATCCCCTATGGGGAAGGGTTAAAGCCCTTTACCACGATGCTTTGCCGCGCCGGTTGATGTGTGTTCGGTTGAATGCAAGACACATTCAATCGGACATATTAAGTTTGATATGATTGTCTTTATTTTTGTATGTATGATGCGATCGAGCGCATGGGCTTAGTGAGTTAGTCCAAAGGTCCTCTATTTGAGAGACGAAGAGCCTAAAAGGCCACCTTTGTGACACTACTTCGCCGCGCCGGACGAAGTGTGTTTGGGTTGAATGTACGTTCAATCGGGCATACGAAGTCCTACACTTTTATTGTCTTTATTTCATGTATTGTGATGTGACGCGCATGGGCTTAGTATGTTGGTCTAAAGGTCCTCTCTTTGAGAGACAAAGAGCCCCAAAAGGCCACCTTTACGGCAGTACTTCGCCGCCCCCTTTATTTTGTTGTTTAGTATGACGTCTTCTTACATGACCATGCATCATATCACATTGCGCATGGGCTTAGTATGTTGGTCTAAAGGTCCTTTCTTTGAGAGAAAAAGAGCCTAAAATGCCACCTTTACGGCAGTACTTTGCCGCGCCTCTTTTATTTAGTTATTCGCTTCATAACGTCTTTTTGAAAATTCATCCATCATATTGCATTGCGCATGGGCTTATTAATTGAGATTAAGGGTCCTCCACTTTGAGGGGTGAAAATGCTTGAAAGCTACCTTTGCTACAATGATTTTCCGCGCCCCTTAATCTGTTGTTATGTACGAGAACTCATATATTCATCTGTTCATGTATGTGTCATGTCGTTTACTGTATTTTGGAGGTCACTACTATAACCCCGTTCGAACGCGTTCCGAAACGCCGCACGAACGTATGTTTTCTGTCTGGTCCCGTTCGAACGCGTTATCAAACGCTATACGGACGCGAACCTTCTGTCTACCGTTTGAACGCGTTTACAAACGCTACACGAACGCGAATACACTGAATTGAGTCATTTTCATCACATGTGCGTCTGTGTCTATATCTATCTTCTTTTGCACCACGTCATAGCATGCTCACTTTAATGCCTAATTGCATCCCTAAGCGTCTTTTTGCATTACGTACTTAGTTGAATCCTTTATTTGTGCATGGACATGTAATGGCTATTTGTTGAAATCAAATGTTCGCCATTATTTGATTCACCTTTATGTGGCTTGTGTGGTTAGAGTGTGCTTGTGTTTCCATGAATACAATATGCCAATGAAGTTGTATGTTCGTTACTACTTTGATGTACTTTCAAGCATGTAATCTTAGATGTGAAATATATGCAAATTTAGGTGTAAGTTTTATTTTTGCACATGTGGATTTAGAAGCATGATACTCTTGGAAATAAGTGTTACTTAAGCTTGATTAAATTATTACACAAATCCTTTCATTACAAGTGACATAAGTAAGGGACCATTCTGAACCCAACGGTTTGAGGTCTTCCCTTGCGAGGGGTGAGTGCGGCCTTAAATCTCATTTTCCTGGTTCACACCGGGTGGCGACTCCATTATTCTCTCGTTTAGTCCCCTGTGGCTACTCCGTACTCCCGACCGGGCCGCGAGCCCGGGACAGCATGCGTCGCCCAGTTTATGTGTTCCCATAGTTGGCGTTCCTCGGGCATCCATCAGAGGCCCCGTAACCCTAGCCCCGTCCTAATGCATTATCTGCCAGAAGAAACATTGTCTAAGTTCCTTGTGGGCGATCGACTGACCTCTAACATGTCTTCAACAAATTCCCTTGTGGATTTATCTAAGTACATAATTAGCCTATTCGGACCCAAAATACCTCATGTATGGTGTCTTGTAGCCCCTTCGGTACAATACTCCACTTATCAAAAAATTTGTACATCGGTACTTCAATCTCATTGCCACTTTTTTCTCTTCTGGTACGTCCCCTATTTTCAAGTATTTCTTCATTGGGTCCATCTAGAATGCCCACCTTTTGGCATATGCCTCTATTACATCTGGAATCCCAACATTTATTGATTGCAAGTTTCCCAACGTGATGGTCCGGGGAATTTTTGACTTGATAGATGATGCAAGTTAAGCTAGCAAGACTGCATGTTAGTTGTTCTCATGTTCGACTTGCTCGAACACTACTTTCCTCATTCCTTCAGCTATCTTCATCACCTCGGCCTGAAAGGCAATCATGTTCGGCTCTCTTGCCTGAATTTGACCATTCAATTTTTGAATGGCCAACTGGGAATTGATTTTCACTATCACATCCATGACTCCAACTTCCATGCAAAGTCTCAATCTTGCCAGAATTGCTTTGTATTCTACCTCTTTATTTGTAGCTCTGAAGGAAAATCTCAAGGCATAGCTCAACTCCTCTCCTTCGCTACTTTTGAGGATCATCTCGACCCCACATCTTTCTGTACCGACCGACCCATCAACAATTAGTTCCCACTTAGCTTCCTCGACTGTCATAACCAGAGGTCCTGTGAACTCTGCAAAAACGTTTTCCAATGCTTGCCACTTGATCAATACCCTAGGCAGATAGGATATATCATATTCACTAAGTTCAACGGACCACTTCACTAGAGGACCTGAGACCTCCGGCTTGTGCAGTATCTGCCTTAATTGATGGTTGATGTATACCTCGATGGGGTGAGCCTGAAAATAGGGGCATAACTTCCTCGCCTCAGTGACCAAGGATAAAGCCATGATCTCATTAGTTGGGTATCGAGTTTCTGTTTCCAACATGGCCTTACTAGTGTAGTACACCGACCTTTGGCATTTATCCACTTCTTACACTAACATCGAACTCACAACATACTCAGAGATAGCTAAATATTGAAATAATGTCTCACTCGAGATCGGCTTTGGCAACAGTGGAGGTTGTGCTAGGTATTCTTTGAGTTGTTGGAATGCATCCTCGCACTCAGTTGTCCATCTGACTACTTTCTTGGCCTTCTTAATAAGTTGAAAGAAGATGTTTCACTTATCGGTGGCTTTATAGATGAATCAGTTTAGTGCCGCCACCCGACCAATTAAACTCTGCACTTCTTGACCATCCTCGGGGATTTTAAGTCCAATACTGCATTGATTTTCTAAGAATTTGCTTTGATGTCTCATGCACTGACCATATTCCCCAAAAACATTCCCGAAGATACACCAAATGCACATTTATCTGGATTTAGCCTCATGTTGTGCTTCCTCAATAGCTCAAATGTCCCTCTAAGGTCTCCTAGATGGTCATCGGGTTTCTCTGTCATTTTGACCATGTCATTGACATAGACCTGCATTGTCTTACTGATGAGTGGCTTGAAGACCTTGTTCACCAACCTCTGATACGTCGCCCTGACATTCTTCAATCTGAAAGACATCACCTTATAATAATACAATACTTGGTAATGAAGGCTGTCTTTTCTTCGTCCTCGATATGCATCCTGACCTGGTTGTACCCCGAGAAAGCATCCATGAAACTGAGCAGTCCATGAAATACCGTAGAGTCCACCAGCTGTTCTATGTTAGGGAGTAGGAAGCTGTCCTTCGGGCATGCTTTGTTCAGGTCGGAGAAGTCAACGGACATCATCCACTTCCCATTGCACTTTTTTACCAAGACCACGTTGGATACCCACTCCGGGTATTTAACCTCTCTGATGATTCTGACTTTTACTAACTTTTCAACCTCTGTCTGAATCACCCCGTATCATTCTTGGTTGAAAATCCTCCTCTTTTGTTTCACCAGCTTGTGAGCTCGATCAACCGCCATGCGGTGACTGATGAATTTGGGGTCAATTCCAGGCATATCTTTGTGATCCTATGTGAAGACATCTGTATATTCCTGTAGAAAATTCAGTAATCGTTCCCTCAAACTTGGCTCCAAACCGACCCCAATCTTTATTATCTTTGTTGGGGTCATACGCAGCGGAAGCGTTGTTCGGGCAAAATCGTAATTTTAAAACTTTTAAAGTTACCGAATAAATTATTCGATATCATATATCTATAATTTATTCAAATTTCACCTAAACATATTATTCAATATCATATAGCGACATAATTAATAATGAAAACATTAGGAAACTTTTACGGAAACTCATATAACGTCAGTTCTAAAATTGTACTACATTCGTGGTCTGCCGTTTCACTCATCTTAGTTCCATTTTGGTTTGAAACCTCTTATATCTCTTTCCATGACAACAATAATTCCTAAATATCACTAGGGACTTATGTTATTATTCACGTTTAAGGTGTCACTGTTGTACTTTGTACTACAGCCAATGACATTCGCTCTCCCATGTGACCGGCGTAAACACACACGTATAACGCAAGCGCACGTATCGTTCAAGTAGTATAAAAATATCGATCCCACGAGGACTTAATATCAAATCTATTAATTTTATGAGGTCAAATGATTACGTATCTAACAGGTTGTTTGATTGATTTGAAATGGTGACGATTCTAAATTTAAAAACAAGTAAATAAATTTGTTCGAAAGTAGGTTTTAAGAAAATTCAATATTAAAAACTATCTAGGGTTGTGATTTCTTCTAATATCATTTTAAAGATGAAGTGGTTATATTAAAGTTGGGTAATATATTGATTTATTAACCTGGAACACTAAATTATGTAAAAGCCTCTTCCGATGGTCAATTACAAATACCTAGTATAATTTAATTGAACCATATGTCTATGTCAACCAAATTACATAGATTCATTAAGATTAAGTTCCAATTAAGGCTAACCCCGCCCGACAGGTATATTCCTATCCTGTAAGGAAATCTATTAAAGGGTTATCTATCCTCAAGGAAGATCGTGGGCTATTGAGTCTGAGGTCTTAAACTTAAAATCCCTATGTCTAGTTCATTTTAAGTTTACCTAATCAATTTTATTAATGGCCAATTAATTAAAAAGCATTAAGATTAAGACTCATTAAATCTTTATATTACCCAAACTATAATCTAACCCCTTATAAACCGGTGATATTAAAAGTCATCACAACCCCAGATAACTAATTTAGTTACAACACATAACTAGGGCTGGTAAAAACTTGAAAATAAAAGACATGAAGTAAAAATGCGGTAAAGTAAATACTGAAAAGTAAATAAAATAAAATAAAATGCTAAGGTAAAATGAATTATTTTTACTACTACTAATTTAGATATCTCCCATAAAATAATATATAAACTTGTGATAATATTACCAACCGACCAATCTGGCGGTATCCTGATTAAGTCAAATTAAGTCCAACCAGCCATTAAGGCGGTAATATTTGTCCATAAACCAGCCATAAAGGCGGAACCAAAATTAAATTACCAACCGACCAATCTGGCGGTATCCTTGATTAGTCAGGTTTAAACCAGATTAAAATTAAATTACTAACCGACCAATCTGGTGGTATCCTTGATTAGTCAGGTTTAAACCAGATTAAAATTAAATTACCAACCGACCAATATAGCGGTATCATTTTTAAGTCAAATTTTAAATAGTGAATATATTATTTTTAAGGGAGATTAATCTAATTAGCAATAGTAAAATAATTACCTTTCACCCTAGCTGGGGAAGTTACCTCCTCATGGTGAATAGTAAAAACTGTAAAAATAAAGAAAGTAAATTACTATAATTACAAAAAGTAATTAAAATTATTACAAAATTAAAAACTAAAAGTTAAAAGAAACTTAGAGAGAGAAGAACTCCCTATTTACATCAAAGAAATGGGAGAGAATGGTACAGCAAAATCTGAAATTTCGAGCTCAATTTATAGGCGCGGATAGGCCTCGGGCGTCGCGACGCTGGAACAGTGAGTCGTGGCATGCTCTCGGCTTGACACGTGGCGATTCGGATAAGAAGATAAGGGGACACGTGGTGAGGCGGCTGAAAACTCAATAATTGATGCTGACGTGGCGCTGACGTGGCAAGGCGGCTGAGAGAAATTGTCGGCACCATAGGATTGCGACACGTGGCGACACGTGTCATGCTGTGATTGGCTGATGATGACGTGGCATGTTGACTCGGTTGACTTGCTGACGTGGATGATGACATGGAAAGACGCGTGGAAGAGTTGACTCATTGACCGCATGATGTGGCGACACGTAGGATGACATGTGGCACACGTGGAAATAGTAATTGACGGCAACGTAGGATGATTACACGTGGCACGACGCACGTTAGTAGATCGGCTGTGATGGTGACACGTGGCACGGCGCATGTTACCAAAGTCAAACTTCTCAAATTCTGACCCGTTAACCCAGCGCACGTTAGCAGCTCTGGTGCACGTTAGGCGTTGCGACGCCAAAGGCTTGCGCGTCGCGACGTGCCAAAATTACCGAAATGCCCTTTTTGCCAATTTTTCCTCTTTTGCTCCAAATCACCTCCAGAATGACCTGAAACTTTATTTATCTACAAAATAACACAAAACACATCAAAATATTCACAAAACTCAAGAAACTATACAAAATATTAGGTTAAATGAGTGTGAAATAGTGATATAAATACCACTCATCACCCTGACTTGAGTATCTCAAGTTCTTCAGACTTTAATGACCTTATAAGATATATCTTACCAGGTATTTCCTTAAATCCACATACTAGATCATATTCTAGCATTCATTATCATATCTAACTAACTATTTCACCACCCTTTCTCTTTTCTCCTTACAAAGCTCCAACTGTGATGAATGGTATTTATATCACTTATTCTCACTCATTTGACCTAATATTTCGTATAGTTTCTCGAGTTTTGGTAACGTTTTGATGTGTTTTGTTGTTATTTTGCAGATAAATAAAGTTTGGAAAGCACTGGAGGCAATTTGGGGCAAAAACGGACAAAAATGCGTCAACAGGGATATTTTGGTCTTTAGCGCGTCGCGACGCCAATAATCCCGAGTCGCGACGCCCAGGATGCGCCGAATGTGCTAACATGCACCGTCTGCCACGTGTCAAAATCTGATAGGTTGGATCTTGCTAACGTGCGCCGCCCCTGCTAACATGCGCTGCATGCCACGTGTCATCACCTCATTGGACCACCCAAACCGCGTTCCACGTGTCGCCTCTCTATTGGACCGAATAATCAACGAATCAGAGCATGCCACGTGTCACCATTCTATTAGACCGAATTTACACCCAATCATAAGATTACACGTGGCACGATTTCATTGGACTGCATCGCCAGCCAACCAGAGCGTGACACATGTCACCAATTATTGTGCCGACAGCCGCGTGGTCAACGTACGCGTGGACTCCCGAAACTGTTTCTAGCGTTGCGACGCTAGTGCATTTTCAGCGTCGCGACGCTGACCCAAAAATTGTCTATAAATTGAGCTCGAGATTTCAGTTTTAGTTGCACCATTCTCTCTCATTTCTTTGATTTTTACTATTCAACCATGATGAGGTAACTTCTCCTTGCTAAGGTGAAAGGTAATTCTTTTACTGTTACTATTTAGATTAATCTCCCTTAAATATAATATATTTACTATTTAAAATTTGACTTAATAAGGATACCGCCATATTGGTCGGTTGGCTATTAAATTTAAATTGGTTTAAACCTGACTAATCAAGGATTCCGCCTATATGGCTGGTTGATAATTAAATTTTCTTACCGCCTATATGGCAGGTTCATGGACAAATCATACCGTCTTTATGGCTGGTCGGACTTAATTTGAATTAATCAGGTTACCGCCTTTATGGCTGGTTGGTAATATTATCACAAGTTTATATATTATTTTATGGGAGATATTTAAAATAGTAAATAGTAAAAGTAATTCATTTTACATTAGCATTTTATTTTATTGTTATTTACTTTTCAGTATTTACTTTACCGCATTTACTATTTCGCATTTTTACTTTATGGCTTTTACTTTTAAGTTTTTACTAGCCCTAGCCATGTGTCATAACTAAGTTAGTTATCTAGGGTTGTGATGAATTTCAATATCACCGGTTTATAAGGGTTAGATTATAGTTTGGGTAATATAAAGATTTATTTATTGAGTCTTAATCTTAATGCTTTTTATTAACTGGCCATTAATAAAATTGATTAGGTAAACTTAAAATGAACTAGACATAGGGATTTTCAGTTTGAGACCTTAGACTCAATAACCCACGATCTTCCTTTAGGATAGATGTGGACAACAGAACCTGGGCGACGCCATTCCTAGGCTCGCGGCCTAGTTGGGAAGTACTAAATAACATGGAGTCGCCACCCGGTGTGAACCGGGACAAAGATTTAAGGCCGCACTCACCCCTCGCAAGGGAAGACCTCAAACCGTTGGGTTCGGAATGGTCCCTTACTTATGTCACTTGTAATAAAAGGATTTATGTAATAATTTAACCAAGCTTAAGTAACACTTATTTCCAAGAGGATCATGCTTCTAAATTCTCATATGCAAAATAAAACTTATGTACACATTTCACATATATCTCACATTTAAAATTGCATGCTTAACATATATCAAAATAGCAATGAACATACAACTTCATTTGCATATTACATTCAAGAAAACACAAGCACACATATTAACCATACAAGCACACATATGGGCACTTTTCCAAGCGGTACGTGGAATTGTATCCCAAGTACAGATCGCACTACCGTCCATTCGGAATCGGCTACGGAATTTACGTCTGGGTTTCCATCCGATATACCGCAAGAAATAATACTCAAATGTTATCATGACATAAGCATATGAATCGCAATACATTAACATATTTGTATTTATACATGTGGAGATAGCTACTAGGAAAACTATGCATGAAATCTAATGAAGAAGACTCAGTTCAGTGGGTGCGCGTTCGTGTAGCGTTCGTAAACGCGTTCGAACGGTAAACAGAAGGTTCGCGTTCGTATGGCGTTTGACAACGCGTTGGAACAGAAATGAAACAGAATGCTCTCATTCGTATGGCGTTTGTTAACGCGTTCGAACAGAAATGAAACAGAATGCTCTCGTTCGTATGGCGTTTGCTAACGCGTTCGAACGGAAATGAAACAGAATGCTCTCGTTCGTATGGCGTTCGTGAACGCGTTCGAACATAAATAAGACCTGATGCATGACAAGGTAAAATACATACGCGTTCGAGTTGCGTTCGTAAACGCGTTCGAACGGGAACAGACCTGATGCATGAAATGGGACACAATACATAAACGACAAATAAAGGGGCGCGGCGAAGTACTGCCGTAAAGGTGGCCTTTTGGGGCTCTTGTTCTCTCAAAGAGAGGACCTTTAGACCAACATACTAAGCCCATGCGCTTGACTGAATCATGCATACAAAGAATTAAAAGCAATGATATTAAACATAGTGTGCCCGATTGAACGTATCTTGTATCTAACCAAACACACATCAACCGGCGCGGCAAAGCATAGTGGTAAAGGGCTTTAGCCCCTCCCCATAGGGGATCTCACATCACACTTACTAAACCCATGCGCTCGGTTGAATCATGCATATGAAAATAAAGACAATCATATCAAACTAGGTATGCTCGATTGAACGTATCTCGCATTCAACCGAACACACATCAATCGGTGCGGCAAAGCGTCGTGGTAAAGGATTTTAATCCCTCCAATTAGGGAACCTTCCATCGCACTTACTAAGCCCATGCACTCGATCATCTCATACGAGAATAAGCAACATACAGAATTTAAATGACAAGAAATAAATAAACCAAAGCAACACAACACAAGAGAAAATGCCGTTAACTCAAGTGGTACGTGGAGTTGTGTCCCATGTACAGACCGCACTACCGTCCATTCGGATTCGGCTACGGAATTTACGTCTGGGTTTCCATCCTATATACCACAAGAGACAACACTCTTCCATTCATCCAATACCCACAACACACATCATACACACAACAAATGCCGCAAGTATTGAAAATATAATCAAAGTAAATGACCAGAAATTAAATAAGAATAAGTGTGAAAGATACCCTCAGGTCTAACCTTTTAAGCTGTCTCTCGGACTCGCGTTTCACGAAAATCGGAAGGGGGTAAAGCTCCGCAACTTTTCTGGTTCACTAGTTTGCCTCTTCCTTCGCTGTTCGGCCGCCCAAGTTACTGCTCCGACTCCGTTTTGCTGCTGTTTCCTTGTGGTTTTGCTTCCGTTTCCTCTGTAGTTTTGCTGCCGTTTCCTCTGTGTCCTCTGCTTGCTGTTTGTGGGCTGTTTTGGTGTTCTTGGTGGACTGTTTTGTGTGGTTATTCAAGGATTATAAGTGTATTTTATGTTACTGTTTTAAGGGATTCTTTTGATGTTTTTTAAGGCTTTAAGTGTGGATTTTTCTTTGTGTTTTTTAAGAGTTAAATGTGCAGTTTTGTATTCACTGGTTTGGGGTATTTTAGGGACTGTTTTGGGAGTGATTTAGGCTGCTGTGTTTGTGTGATTTTCGGTGAATGTATGGAGGTTTAGAGGGGCTGGGTTTCGGTGGTGATTAGGGGTTGTTTTGTGCTTGTAGTTTCGGTGATGTGAGGGTGGTTACTTGTGGTGGATTCGGCTATGGAGGAGATGGTTGGGGCTCTTTTGTTCTCTTTTTGTGTATATGTCAAGTGTTTTTCTTTGTCTTAGGTGTGCATTAGAGAGTCTAGAGAAAAAAAGTGGCTAGGTTAGTGCATGTTTATATAGAAGAGAGCTAGGGGTTGATCTTGTCTCACAAGGAAAGGATTTTGGTATTCAATTAGGATTGATTTTAATTAGGCATATCTTATTTTAATTTTAGTATATGATATATTCGATTTATTTATTTTAGGTATGATTTTAGTTTAAGTTAGGTAAATATTTTATTTAATTGGTAAATGGTTTAAATATTTTATTAATGTTTAATGTTTAATTAATATTTATTTGTTTAATTTGGGATGTGTTTTATGGGCTTTGGGGAGCTAAATGGGCTGGGTGTGAGGCTAGCAGCAAAACCAGAATTACCGACACCGTTCGAACGCTTCCTCGAACGCGACACGAACACCCGCAATCTGTTTTCCGTTCGAACGAAGTAACGAACGCAGCACTAACGAAGACAGTGAGCTTGTTTATTCTGAATTTCCCCTTCCGATATCCGTTTCCGCGGCTTTCGTGACTCAAAAGGTAGTGCCTCCAAATGAGACTCATCATCGGGTTTCACATGCGAAAATGCAATGCCTACAGTCACCCCTACTTTGATGGGACTTGTGCGGTGTGTGACTTTGAACAATCCTATGAAAGTTATGCAATGCATTTTACTTACCTGGCTCGGCTGCCGCCTCGAGTTGAGTTGGTACTGCAGCGGACCTCCATCCTGGGACGCGTCCCCATAATTGCAACTGACAACGGGGGCACCTCGACCCTGGGCACCTCGACCCAACACCGCTGACCATAGGGACCTCGCCCTCGAACTGATGATGTAGTGGGTACCTCGACCCTGGGCACCTCGACCCGGAACTACAACTGACAACGGGGGCACCTCGACCCTGGGCACCTCGACCCAACACCGCTGACTATAGGGACCTCGCCCTCAAACTGATAATATAGTGGGTACCTCGACCCTGGGCACCTCGACCCAACACCGCTGACTATAGGGACCTCGCCCTCGAACCGATGATGTGTCTCCATACCTGGAGATGACATGATATGGGCCTCGCCCCCAAGCTGATGTGGGCCTCGCCCCTTGGGACTCACCCCAAAAACTGAATTGCGTTGACGTTGCTTGGCTCATTCATGCCGCTTTCTTCTTTCTTTGAACCTGCGAACACAAAACAGAAACAAACACAAAGAGAATGCAACGTTACGTGTATGCATGAATGATTCCCTATTCCGTTGGGTTAGATCTTCTGTCGATCCTTGTGGTGACTGCTAAGTCTTCTCTCCCTCAGGCAAAGCACTGCTTTAATCTGTCTACGTTGATCGGCTCGGTGAACTCGTTTCCTTCCAAGTCTGATAGCTTCACTGCTCCATTTCCCATGACTTTCTGAACGATGTAAGGTCCTTCCCAGTTAGGCCTGAATTTCCCTCTCGGATCCGTCGTCGACGGCCTCGACTGCTTGAGTACCAAATCACCCTTTCTGATCTTTGTGGGACGTACTTTCTTGTTGAATGCCCGGGCTAGTCTCTTCTGATACAACTACATGTGATACAAAGACCTCGTTCTCTTCTCATCCAACAGTACTAACTGATCAAATCTCTGTGCGGCCCATTCCTGTTCCGGTAATTCTGCCTCTGCTAATACTCTCAGGGACTGTATTTCCACTTCTACTGGCAATACTGCTTCCATTCCGTAGACCAAGGTAAGGTGTGGACCATGTTGCTGTTCTTACTGATGTTCTGTACCCCCACAAAGCATACGGTAATTTCTCGGCCCAATCTCTGCAATTTTCTGTCATCTTGGCTAAAATTGTCTTTATAGTCTTGTTGGCTGCCTCAACTGCCCCATTTGCCTGCGGCCTGTACGGTGATGACTTGTGGTGGCCTATCCCATACCTGTAACATTGGCTTTGTCTCTCCTTGAAACTGGGCCCCGTTGTCTGTCACTACGTGATGCGGCATACCATACCGACAAATGAGGTTCCGAGCTATGAACTTTGCCATCTGTTTCGCTGTAACATTACGGAAGGATTCGGCTTCCACCCACTTTGGGAAGTAATCTACTGCCACCACTATGAAGCGATGCCCATTTGATGCATTTGGTCGAATTTCCCCAATCATATCAATTCCCCATGCTGAGAAAGGCCACGGCTCTGACAACGTGCAATTCTGTGTGCGGTAAGTGATTCAGATTACCATTGCTTGACAGTTATGACAGTGATTTACCATCTTCGCGCAGTCTGTTTCCATGGTTGACCAATAAAAACCTTGTCTCACTATCTCGCGGGACAGATTCAACCCGTTCATGTGCGGACCACATACCCCGGCGTGTATTCTTCCATTACATGTTGAGCTTCTTCCTTTCTT
This sequence comes from Zanthoxylum bungeanum, assembly GCA_019454045.1. Taxonomy (NCBI): domain Eukaryota; kingdom Viridiplantae; phylum Streptophyta; class Magnoliopsida; order Sapindales; family Rutaceae; genus Zanthoxylum; species Zanthoxylum bungeanum. Next base: position 8,636 of record SKCR01005446.1, on the reverse strand, counting down.
AAACACTTCAACTGAATACCGTTTGCCTGCCTCTTGTACAGTTCCCCTCTCAAAGTCACGTACTGGGAAGCCAACTTCTGAATGGCTATTCTGTCTTTTCTGCCCGCCCCTTCCCGGAATTCACCATGTTCCAGATACCTCTGAATGTCATAATACCAAGTTTACCGTCGTCAACCTCAACTTCCAGAATTCTTTCTATCTCATAAGCAGGTTTACTTACTGTTGTCAGTATCAACGGTCTCATCACTAACTTCTCTGGATTTTCCCAAGTCGCTGCTAGTGTAGCCAATGCGTCTGCCATCTGATTCTCTCTCTCTCTCGGTAGGTGCTGAAACTTACACTCGGGGATAACCTGTGCCAATTTTCTGAGGTGAAAAAGGTAAGGCTTCAACCGTTCTTCCTTCAATTCCCATTCTCCTCGTATCTGCTGGACTAACACCAGCATAATCTCCGTAGATTTCCACACTCCCGGCCTTCAAGGCTATCAATGTTGTCAAACCAAAAGCACATGCTTCATACTCGGCCATGTTGTTAGTTACTCTGAATGTCAACCTCTTGGCCAAAGGAAAAGTCTCTCCCTCGGGGGTTACTATCACGATCCCAATTCCGGCTCCCTTGTAATTCACTACCCCGTCAAAATACATCTTCCATCTTTGAACTGTTATTGCTTGGATCTCTTCATCTGGAAACTCAAACTTATACTGATCCCCCACAACAGGTTGCAATGCCAGAAATTCCGCTACTGCTCGTCCCTTGATCACTTTGGAGGTGATATACTCAATGTCAAACTCTGTCAACAATACCAACCATCGGCCCAGTTTTCCCACTAGTGAAGACACTGAATGAAGATATTTCAGAGGATTCTCTTTTGCCACTACCTGGATATTGTAAGACTGGAAGTAATGTCGTAACTTTCTGGAAGCCCATACCACTGCAAGACAGATCTTCTCAACCTCCTGATATCGAGCCTCATACGGGAGCATCTTCTTACTCAGATAATAAACTGCATGTTCTACCCCTGTCTCATCTGCCTGTACCATCATACCCCCCAATGCTTCTGATTCTATAGCCAAATATAATATCAAAGGTCTACCCGGCCTCGGAGGTTTCAATACAGGTGGCTTCACCAAGTACTCTCTGATTCTGTCGAAGGCGGTCTGACACTGTTCATTCCATCTCACTGGCTGATCTTTTCTCAACAGTTTGAAGATAGGCTCACATACCGATGTCAACTTGGCAATAAACCGACTGATGTACTGAATCTTCCCCAAGAATGCTCTGACTTCCTTTTCTGTCTTCGGTGCAGGCATTTCTGTGATTGCCTTGATCTTTTCGGAGTCTACCTCTATTCCGCCCATTCCCACTATATGACCAAGCAATTTCCCTGATGTCACCCCAAACACACATTTCTTGGGGTTAAGAAGCGCAGGTTATATCTGTCAACTCTCTGAAGGAACATTTCCAATGCCTCAATATGCCCAACTCTCGTTTCTGATTTCACCATCATGTCATCCACATACACCTCAATCTCTTTGTGCATCAAATCATGGAAGAGTGTAGTGGCCATCCGCTGATAAGTAGCTCCTGCATTCTTAAGCCCAAACGGCATCACCTTTAACAATAGGTACCCCACTCGGTAACAATGCAGTCTTATGTTTATCTTCCTCAGCCATGAGAACCTGATTGTACCCTGAAAATCCATCTGCAAATGAATACATAGCAGACAAAGCCGCACTATCAACCAGAACATCTATATGCGGCAAAGGGAAATCATCTTTCGGACAAGCTTTATTGAGATCTCTGTAGTCTACACACATTCTGACCTCCCATCTTTCTTCGGTACCGGTACTATGTAGCCAACCATTCAGGATATTTTACCACTTCCAGGAACCCACATCTATCTGTTTTTTAACTTCCTCTCTCTGATTTCTCAGCCCATTCTGGTCTCATCTCGAGTTTCTGCTTTACTGGCCTCATATTTGGATAAGTGGTATTGTGTGCTGGGCAATGTTTCTGTCTACCCCAGGCATGTCCTCATAGACCAAGCAAATACTTTGGCATATCTGACCAACACTTCTTCTAGTTTCTCTCCTCTCTTCGGAGGTTACTTCACTTGCAATTAGAATTTCTTTGGGGTTCTCAAGTGTACCCAAGTTAAATGCATAGTTCTGGCTGACTGATGTCAAATATGCTTGATTCATGTAGAGTAAACGGAAATGACTCAGGCAAGTAAGCAAAGAAAATGTCTTTATTATTGGATAATGCGGAAGTACATTCAAACAAATCAGGAGGTAAATGTCTTCATCATCTAGAGACACTTCTTCCTCTGCAATCAGGTCTTCCCCAGGCTTCTCATCCTCTTCCAGAGTCAGGCTCTCTAACTTCATTAATCTCTTCCTTCCCAAATCTCTGTTTCCACAGCTTCTCCAGTCAGTGGTTTTCACCCAACAAATCCTGGAAGATCTCAACCCAGGCCACAATCCCATTGACTTTCACAGGTTCAGGCTCTCCTTGATACCCTGAAGCTTTCACAAAGCACTCCATCAGTCTCAGGCCCTTTTCTTGACCTTTGGCTTTTCTTCGTCAGATTTGTATCCCCAACCCTTCCGAGTAGTCTGTCCTCTGAAATCCGGCAAATTTTAACCTTACCTTACCCGGCTCAAACATCATTTTCTCCTAATCCTAGCCACCCTAGGATCCACCCACTCCTCAAAAGTGGCTGATACCTGGAACCTCGTGAAAGGTGGTATCTCCAAGGCAGCCACGATCATTATCTAACTCAGCCCGGATGGTAACAATTTCTCCCTCATACGGGAATTTGATCATCTGATGCAAGTGGAAGGCACGCCCCCAAGTTTGTGAAACCAGGCCTTCCCAACAATAAGGCAAAAGTGGCTGGGATGTCCAGTACTGTGAACTCAACCTCATCTTCAATCGGCCCTACCTTGACCATAGCCCAAAGGTACCCTCAACTCCCCGCTTACTGTCATCATAGCTTTAATAGTCATACTGGAGGGGTCCAAGTCTGTTGCTTTCATACCCAATCTTGCCAGAATTTTCAACGGGCACACATTGATGGACGAACCGTCATCCACCATCACACATGAAGTTTTCTTGCCCCTCACCTCGGCCCTGATAAATAGAGGCCTGTTATGATTTCTTCTTCCCTCCGCCGGGAGTTCATCCTCAGAAAATGATATCTGCAAAGCTTCTTTTTGAACCGACCCAACAAACATTGCGGGGTTGGCATCCTCCGGTACCACAATCTTGCTCAAGGCCTCAACCATAGCCTGTCTATGCTCCCGAGATGCACATAATAGTTCCCAGATACTCACTTTGCTCTAGTCTTCCTCAATTGCCTCAGCACTACATCCCCTCAGTATTTTCTGCAGTCTCAACCACTTCTCTAACATCTGTCAAAGCTTCCTTACCCTTTTCCGCCATATCATTGTAAAAACGACCGCTACGTGTCATTCCCCTTACTTCCTCCTCATCACTGCTAGAGAAATCAAGCCAAAAGTTTTTCTTCTGCTCAAACTCATCCTCACTATTATACTATCCCAGATTCCCAGGCAAAAGGCTTGAGGGTGAAAGGATTTTAGGACAAGGTCTTCTGGGAGGCCAGAATGATCATGTAGGCTGGTGGTGGTACGCACGGGTAGTTGGGTAAGGTTTTCTGTGTGTGTCGGGCTGTTCTGTTTCTGGGTTGGGTATTTTCTTGGAGTCTATTAGGTCTTGGATTTCATGGCGGAGTCGGGCGCAGTTGTCGGTGTCATGGCCTTTTTGTTGGTGGAAGTGGCAGTAAAGGCTTAGGTTATAATGATGGTAGGGGATTGGGTAATGGTTTGGTATCCAAGGGTTTTAAAAGCCCTTGCCTCTTCAATTTCTCTAGCCCTTAGACAGGGGCTTCCCAAGTTGGAAAACTGCCTGTTCCGGATAGCAGCAATTTCAGCAGAACGGGCTTTGTTCCCGATGTTCCCCCCAATGGGCCTCCTGTTCAGACCATAGAATTTTCTATTCTCGCCTCTTCTTCCTCAATATCCATGACAGTTTCCCTCAACTGCCGAAAGTCTGCAATCATGGAGGTCATCCTCCTCAACTTGCCGTAAATGGAGGCTTGGTGCCCTTGATAATCATCTTGATCTGATCCTTCTCCGAAGGCCTAGTCTGCATTTTCAATAATTGACCCCTCCACCGGTCCACATACTCCTTAAAATTCTCCTCCGCTTTCTGCTTAACATTCTCCAGATCACGGAGTGACAATCGATCTCCAAGTCAGTGACATATTGCTTCAGGAAAGCATCGGCCAACTCCCTCAAATCTTCCTTTACTACTTTCTTCTCCAAACTGTGGTACCATACCACGGGAGCTCCTTCAAGCGACATTCCAAACATTTTCTGTACCTGGCGCTGAGATAAGCCAACTGAACTCATGACTGATACAAACTGTCGGAGATGCACCCTCGGATCCCCATTCCCGTTGAACTTAGCCATATCCGGCATCTTGAACTGTGCAGGCAACTGTTCCTCAAAAGTCAATGTGTCATAATCCAGCAAATCCTCATTCTTACCCCTCATCTTGCGGGTAACCGACTCAACCTGATCCCGAAGTTTCTGTAACTCTGCCTAGACCCAGATACTCTGCCTGCTGCATACTCTGCCATATCATCATCAAAAGCGGGGATATCATCCCCCAATCTGTTCGGAGATTCCTCTTGCCTCACATCCCCAGAATGAACCCCGGCACGAGACCCAGCTATACCAGCCATAGCAGTAGTCAAAGCCTGCAACTGTTCAGTGATCTTGGCGAGACCATTCTCTAACTGATCCATACGGGACACCTCATTATCGGATTCACTCATACTTGTTCTTTTAGTGAGCCTTGTCCATTCTCTAACCCAAACGGTTCTATGTTGTCTTTTGGAGACATAGACGGTGTTAATGATATATGGTATGCATGAGGTGCATGAGAATGCATAACATATAACATACTAAATTAAATAAAATTCTCAAACAAATCGCCTATTATCATTTTAGAAGCTTTTGGGACAACTGTCATAAGGGTGAACCCGTCCCAGTTTAAATGGCCCAACGAGTTCATGTCTTATGGCAAAGAGCAACTAAATCCAAATGATAATATTCCGAAAACAAGCACAAGGTGGCCCACCAACACTTAGACGCCTTTGGCCCAATAGTCATGGAATACATCCTTGTCCCAGTTTAAATGGCCCAACAAGCCCATATCCCATGACAAATGGTCCAAATGGATCCAAACGATGATGTTCCCAAACATAAGCATAGAAGGGAGATAATGCAAACATAACATAATAATTTTTACATAATGGCCCATCAACATTTCAGAAGCCTTGGGCCTAATAGTCATACAGTACGAACTTGCCCCAGTTTAAATGGCCCAGCAAGCCCGCATTTCTGACAATAGTCCAACTGCATCCAAATGAGGATGGCCCATAAGCACATTCTCAAGGGAATAATTGTTACTTTAACCATACAAACCAGTCTATGGGTGGATTTGCAAGAGTATGGACAAAGGCTCTCATTGGCGAAGGATAGCCCACAACTAGGTCTCCCCACTCAAGGGTTCAAGCGACCAAGTGAGGTATCCCTTTTTTTACACTAAGGTACGTGCCAATGAGCTATGGTGTGTGACGGACTGTCAAATGGATTTCCCGTTGTAGATTCCCCAGAGGGAAGGTGGAGCGAGGCTCACTTAAATACCCAAAGCCTCTTAGGCTCTTATCGCTTGGTGTCAGGAATAAACAACGAGTCCTCCAAATTAGTCCATCACAAAGGCTACGAGTAGATGGCCATATAGGTGTCCTCACAGCTTTTCCTTCTAGAAAGGTAGTGAGTGAAGGAAGACACCAAACATTACCTAGCCTCAAAGTGCCCTTGATTAAACCCCCACTTTATCCACTATAGACATGGTCAATTAAAACATAAATCCAAACATTACAAGACAATATTTCGGGGCCAATTTCTATCCCCAGTGGAGTCGCCAGACTGTGGACAACAAACCTGGGCGACGCCGTTCCTAGGCTCGCGGCCTAGTTGGGAAGTACTAAATAACATGGAGTCGCCACCTTGGTGTGAACCGGGACAAGATTTAAGGCCGCACTCACCCCTCGCAAGGGAAGACCTCAAACCGTTGGGTTCGGAATGGTCCCTTACTTATGCACTAGGTCCTTCTATAATAAGTACGTTTGTAATAATTATCAATCTAAGTACTTACTTATTAATAATTTAACCAAGCTTAAGTAACCTTATTTCCAGAGATCATGCTTCTAAATTCTCATATGCAAAATAAAACTTATGTACACATTTCACATAATCTCACATTTAAATTGCATGCTTAACATATATCAAATAGCAACGAACATACAACTTCATTTGCATATTACATTCAGGAAAACACAAGCACACATATTAACCATACAAGCACACATATGGGCACTTTTCCAAGCGGTACGTGGAATTGTATCCCAAGTACAGACCGCACTACCGTCCATTCGGAATCGGCTACGGAATTTACGTCTGGGTTTCCATCCGATACCGCAAGAAATAATACTCAAATGTTATCATGACATAAGCATATGAATGTAATACATTAACATATTTGTATTTATACATGTGGAGATAGCTACTAGGAAAACTATGCATGAAATCTAATGAAGATGACTCAGTTCAGTGGGTGCGCGTTCGTGTAGCGTTCGTAAACGCGTTCGAACGGTAAACAGAAGGTTCGCGTTCGTATGGCGTTTGATAACGCGTTCGAACAGAAATGAAACAGAATGCTCGTTCATATGGCGTTTGTACGCGTTCGAACAGAAATGAAACAGAATGCTCTCGTTCGTATGGCGTTTGATAACGCGTTCGAATGGAAATGACGAATGCTCTCGTTCGTATGGCGTTCGGAACGCGTTCGAACAGAAATAAGACCTGATGCATGACAAGGCAAAATACATGCGCGTTCGAGTTGCGTTCGTAAACGCGTTCGAACGGGAACAGACCTGAGCATGAAATGGGACGCAATACATAAACGACAAATAAAGGGGCGCGGCGAAGTACTGCCGTAAAGGTGGCCTTTTTGGGGCTCTTGATCTCTCAAAGAGAGACCTTTAGACCAACATACTAAGCCCATGCGCTCGACTGAATCATGCATACAAAGAATTAAAAGCAATGATATTAAACATAGTGTGCCCGATTGAACGTATCTTGTATCTAACCGAGCACACAATCAACCGGGCGCGGCAAAGCATCGTGGTAAAGGGCTTTAGCCCTCCCCATAGGGGATCTCACATCGCACTTACTAAACCCATGCGCTCGGTTGAATCATGCATACGAAAATAAAGACATCATATCAAACTAGGTATGCTCGATTGAACGTATCTCGCATTCAACAACCGAACACACATCAATCGGTGCGGCAAAGCGTCGTGGTGAAGGATTTTAACCCTCCAATTAGGGAACCTTTCATCGCACTTACTAAGCCCATGCACTTGATCATATCATACAGAATAAGCAACATACAGAATTTAAATGACAAGAAATAAATAAACCAAAGCAACACAACACAAGAAAAGTGCGTTAACTCAAGTGGTACGTGGAGTTGTCCCATGTACAGACCGCACTACCGTCCATTCGGATTCGGCTACGGAATTTACGTCTGGGTTTCCATCCTATATACCACAAGAGACAACACTCTTCCATTCATCCAATACCCACAACACACATCATACACACAACAAATGCCGCAAGTATTGAAATATAATCAAAGTAAATGACCAGAAATTAAATAAGAATAAGTGTGAAGATACCCTCAGGTCCTAACCTTTTAAGCTGTCTCTCGGACTCGCGTTTCACACGAAAATCGGAAGGGGGTAAAGCTCCGCAACTTTTCTGGTTCACTAGTTTTGCCTCTTCCTTCGCTGTTCGGGTCCTCCAAGTTACTGGCCCGACTCCGTTTTCTTGTCAGTTTCCTTTGTGGTTTTGCTGCCGTGTTCCTTCCTCTGTGAGTTTTGCTGCCGTTTCCTCTGTTTCCTCTGCTGCTGTTTGTGGGCTGTTTTGGTGTTCTTGGTGGACTGTTTTGGGTTGTTATTCAAGGATTATAAGTGTATTTTATGTTACTGTTTTAAGGGATTTTTTTGATGTTTTTTAAAGGCTTTAAGTGTGGATTTTTCTTTGTGTTTTTTTAAGAGTTAAATGTGCAGTTTTTTATTCACTGGTTTGGGGTATTTTAGGGACTGTTTTGGGAGTGATTTAGCTGCTGTGTTTGTGTGATTTTCGGTGAATGTATGGAGGTTTAGAGGGGATGGTTTTTCGGATGGGTGATTATAGGTTTGTTTTGGTGCTTGTAGTTTCGGTGATGTGAGGGTGGTTTACTTTGTGGTGGATTCGGCTATGGAGGAGATGGTTGGAGCTCTTTTGTTCTCTTTTTTTGTGTATATCTCAAGGTTTTTTTTTCTTTGTCTTAAGGTGTGCATTAAGAGTCTAGAGAAAAAAGGGGCTAGGTTAGTGCATGTGTATGATAGAAGAGAGCTAGGGGTTTGCTCTTGTCTCACAAGGAAAGGAGTTTGGTATCAATTAGGAGTGATTTTTAATTAGGCATATCTTAGTTTA